>OVBA01000021.1:128186-153985 GCA_900406435.1 Lepidium aucheri | reverse complement strand
TACGAAGACTCAAGTGAGTACACTTGCAGTGAGAGATAAGTTTTTAGTTGCTGGTGGATTTCAAGGAGAACTTATATGCAAGGTAAGCTCTAAAAAAGAAGTCATAAGAATCATGGGTTTCACACAACATATACATGTAATCTAATCAAGGAACTCATCTACTTCCTAATTGATTTGATTCAGCATCTTGATAGACCTGGTGTGAGCTTTTGTTCCCGTACAACTTACGATGATAATGCTATAACCAATGCTATTGAGATTTATAACAAACCCAGGTATCTGCATGTCTTTTTGCTTGAGGTTGTTTTGCCAACTTGTGCAACTTGCAGCTCTAACTGACCTTTTGTCGTCCTTCTGTCTGCAGTGGGGCGCTTCATTTTACTGCGTCAAATAATGATTGTGGAGTCAGAGATTTTGATATGGAGAGATACCAGCTTGTCAACCATTTTCGCTTTCCTTGGCCGGTGAATGTAAGTTCCTGCTGGTTTCTTAGTTTTTGGTTTTGGCATAAGTTGATCTGTAGTTTCAGTTTCATTTACATTTTGAATCTGAGCTTTATTTTACATTACGAAATTGTAAATGTAGTTGTAAATCGTTTCATAAATGTTGGTTTTGAATTGACAGCACACATCCTTAAGTCCTGATGGTAAGTTATTGACTATCGTGGGAGACAACCCTGAAGGCCTTCTGGTAGACCCCAACACTGGAAAGGTGCAGAAACGACCTCTGTATTTAGTTATCCTCTATAAACTATGCTTTCGTAACTGAAATCTGAGCTTTTTCGACAGACGCTGGGAACACTATCAGGACATTTGGACTTTTCATTTGCATCGGCATGGCACCCAGATGGTGTTACTTTCTCAACTGGTAATCAGGACAAAACCTGCCGGGTTTGGGACATCCGCAACTTATCAAAATCTGTTGCTGCCTTGAGGGGTAACCTTGGAGCAATCCGATCCATCCGCTACACGTCTGATGGGAAATACATGGCCATGGCTGAGCCAGCTGACTTTGTCCATGTGTATAATGTCTCGAACGGGTATGAAGCAGAGCAAGAGATAGACTTCTTTGGGGAGATCTCTGGAATATCCTTCAGCCCTGATACAGAAGCACTCTTCATAGGCGTTTGGGACCGTACTTACGGTAGTCTCCTTGAGTATAGCCGGACCCGCAACTACTCGTACCTTGATTCGTTTCTATAAACACCCGACTCAGCAGAGGAATAAAGGAGTCTATACATACATCTGTGCTTCACTCTCCCTATGGCTTTGTTAAACTGAGAAACAAAAAAAAAAAACATAAACTCAAATCGATCTCTAATGGTGTAAATGATGTGTTGTGCAATTTCTATTAGGAATGAGACAAGAGGGTTGATTTAGTTAGTTGATTATCTTTTATCGAGTGTTCAAGTTAAAGTATGTGTACATAAATACTGAGACTCGACGTTGAGTAATGCATCAAGTCTCAACTCTTGGCAAGAGACAATATGGCTTGAGTCCATGGCTCTTTATTTTGCTATGGTCACTTGTAGGAACTCAATTTGAGAGTCGTTTCTGCCAATTGTTGAATCAAATTACACTTAATGTTTTATAACGTTTAGTTTCTTCTTACTGTTGTTAAATGTTTCTTTCCACAGCCAATTCGACCGAACTTTGATTTTCAATAATAGAGTCTTGAACTTGTTGATACAAAATAAATTGTGGACTAAAGTGAACAAAAAGAAAAAAGTAATGGTCTTCAAAGCAAAAGCGACTAAATTAGAGGGGGTTAAACATAAATCTCTTTACCTGAAAATCTCATAATCCAAAACAAACCAACGAGAGAACGACACGTTATCAACCCGAAATCGTATCTTCCTCACAAACACAATCTACTCTGCTTCTTCAGAGAAGCCAAAACAAGATCATAAATCCAAAACCACTCATTTGCAAGCTACAGAAGAAGAAGAACAACAACAAAAATGGCTACAAGCGCATCTGCATTGCTCTCACCTACAACTTTCTCCACTCCAATCTCCCAAAAGAACCCAAACTCCATCTCCTTCAACGGCCTTCGTCCTCTCCGCCTCGGTAGCTCCTCCTCTGCTTTACCAAAACTATCCACCACCGGAAGAAAGTCCTCCTCCGCCGTCGTGAAAGCTGAGCTCAGCCCTTCCGTCGTGATAAGTCTCAGCACTGGCCTTTCCCTCTTCCTTGGCCGTTTCGTCTTCTTCAACTTCCAGAGAGAAAACGTAGCCAAACAAGGCTTACCAGAGCAGAACGGAAAAACCCACTTTGAAGCTGGTGATGATCGTGCTAAAGAATATGTCAGTCTTTTGAAATCGAATGATCCAGTTGGATTTAATATCGTTGATGTTCTTTCTTGGGGTTCTATTGGACACATCGTTGCTTACTACATCTTGGCTACTTCCAGCAATGGATATGATCCAAGTTTCTTTGGTTGATTCATTTCAATCTTATTCTCTTGTATTTGTATATCTTTGACTTGTATCGCAAGCTATCTAATACACCCTCTATTCTTCTTCTTCTTCCTTGTTTGTCTAAGACTTGTCCTTTGCTTTGCAATTGTTATATTTCTTCAATTTTCAGTCACCTTTTTGCAGAGTCAGTAAGAAGAACATACAAATTGATTGTCATTTAAGCTCTCAAGATGTCCATTGATTAGTTCAAACATTGATTTTAACATTCTCTATACGAACATATATGGATTTATGGCTTATTATTGAACATATATCAAAACAATGTTAGGATGTGCGAACTCAAATTTTGAAGCAGAGAGCTTGGCTTTAGATGATAAACTTAGTTAATGTCTTAATGAAAAAAGTTGCCTTATTGAAATGTATGGCCAGTTCTACAACTTATTCTTAAACAGAAAGATAAAAGTCTTAAACAGAGATGAAGAGAACAACAAGAGAGAAAAAACTCATTAAGGATCCGCCTCAGCCGCAGTCTCAGTCTCAGTCTCAGTTTCAGCCTCAGCCTCAATCGCAGTCTCAGTCTCAGCTTCAACCTCAGCCTCAACCGCAGTCTCAGTCTCAACCATAGCATCAACCTCAGTTGCAGTCTCAGTCTCAGCCGCAGCCTCAGTCTCAGCTTCAACCTCAGCCTCAGCCGCAGTCTCAGCTTCAACCTCAGCCTCAGCCGCAGTCTCAGACTCAACCATAGCATCAACCTCACTTGCAGTCTCAGTCTCAGCCGCAGCCGCAGCCTCAGTCTCAGCTTCAGCCTCAGTCTCAGTCTCAGCCTCAGCCTCAGCCTCAGCCTCAGCCTCAGCCTCAGCCTCAGCCTCAGCCATAGCCTCAGCCTCAGTCTCTTCTGCATTTGCACTTGTGGATGCATCAGTTGCACCTACAGTTCCAGCTTGGCAAGTATCCATTATAGTTTTGTACTGTTCCATCTCCATATTATACCTCTGAGCATCTTCAAGCCCTCGCTCTTGGTAAACCTATTAAAAGATAAAAGAATCATCATTCATTCCAAGTCTTAATTTGATTAAGAGAGAGAGTTTTTATTTAACCTGTCTTTCAGACTCAGAGAGATTGCTCCACATATTTCCAATTTCTTTCATGATCAATCGTGGATTTTGTCCAACGTACTCAGCTTTAACCCTTGAGTAATGGTCAGAAACAAAGAAGTTATAGCCACTTCTCTGAAACTTAGGTCGCTTAGACTCCAACTCAGATGATTTTGATGGTCTCTTCTTGTAAGCACTGTGGTAAAGCACTCCTTTGAGCTCTTCTGAGCCAACTTTCACAGTTACAAAGTAGCCACTATCGAATTTCCCATCGATGATTCCATCAACCATGACACCACGTTGAAGTTCTTGAGTAGTGTCTACACACAGAATGTTTCAAAAACCAAATCACAACACTCAAAGATAACAAGATGCAAGAAGATAATCTATCTAATAATTAGCTTGCATGCATTTGATGTTTATTTGCTAGGAAAATGGATTAGATATTGCAGCACTAGCACAAGGTGCAGTTTATGTAGTATATTTGAAATATATATTTTGTTTTCTTTTATCGGGAAGAGGTTAAGACCGTTTGATCTTAATCCCTTCCCTTGGGTCGTGACTACTCGTTGCTAATACCAGATAAATTGTATATAACAAATTTTTTACCGAGATTGGATTAGAAGCACAACGGTATCAATTTCGACGCTTAAGTCACTAATCTACCATGGTTAATATACATATGTTTGGAATATTGAAGTATATAATTAAGTACCTTTGTCACAATTTTCAGATTTTGGTCCAAGTTGCTTCAAGGCTTCTTCTGCCAAATAAAACAAAAGGAGAACATGAGTTAGGTTAATGTTTTGAATCTCTTTTAGAGGACTAGAAAGAGACGAATGATTGGTAAGTTTCAAACCTCTTTCAGGGAATGTAGAAAGTGGCTCTTGAAAGTAATAGAAATGCTCAAATTCAAAGAGCAATTTTTGATAAAACTTCCTTAAAACAAATGCTGCATTTGTCATGTTTGCATCAACATTAAATAACTCCATCACTTCTTTGCACCTACGATCTTTGATCACCTAGAATCAAAAGGATCTTAATTAGAGAAACATAACTGTATCATATCAATTTCACAAAGGAAAATAGCATCAAAAGCATATGAACGCCAGGATGAGTTGGTTGAGGTGATTGAGTAACCCTCCCCTCAGTCCCAGCATTCGGGATCGATTTTCTGAATGCTCTAGCAGAAGCAAAATAACCCATGTGGGGTCCACGGCCTACAAAATGGAACCAGTGCCAAAAAAAAAACGTATGAACTTGTGTTGTGTTACCTTTTGAAGACCACCTCGAATTGTGACCTCAGTGAAAAGTCGATGCAGATCGAGACTCTTTCCATACAAATAAGGAATCCTTTACAATAGAATAATTAATAAGCAATCCATAAAATTAAAAAATATTTCAAGAGCATATATGAAATAGAAGCTCAAACTTTAAATATATACACCGAAAGATGATAAATCAAGTAAAGAGCATGTATCTTATTTCTTAACTTTCAAAACCGTTTTGAGTAATATATATTATACAAATTGTTGACAACAAAAAATGAGCAATTTTCATTTGCAGATTTTGTAATGACCAAATCAAAACTGATTTTTTATGGGGTCATATTTAGGAGTCCACATCGGAATTTTTATATATTGTGCTACTATTTTAGCATCACCGAAATCGACTTCTCAAAAGCAGAGAGGTCGACTACCATCTATCCTAAATGCGCTCGACAAATCAAAACTGGTTTAATAAAAATAAGTTTAAAAACACAATATAATTAATAAGCCATACATAATTGTCCGTCTTGACATTTTAGGTATCCCCACATATCAATAAATCTACCACACAATATAATACGAACCTTATACCACCAATTATAGAAAAAAAACATTTAAAACAATAATATTGCATGCATTTCTGATAAAAATATTGCAAGAAAGAACAATCAAATTTTTCATCACTCACTTGAAAGTCTTGTGAATATGGCTGAGAAATTGCCTGAGCTTATCCCAAAAAAGTTTAGGATTTTGGACAAGATCCTCATACGTAGCCGTACGAAAGAACTCATAGTTGTCCAAAGCATTACCATCAGCAGGAACCTCTTGAACTTCCGAATGTGGTGAATTCTCAGATGACATTTTTTTCTCTTGGTTGGTGTTTTTCTAACCCTTCAAATGTACACATAAATAAGCTTCAAAGGTTCAAACAACATTCATTGTATATTTTCATAAACCAATGCATAACTTATTTTCTTGTCTATATTTAGAGGTCTTTATATCTAGTTATAATATCAATTCTTTTGTCTTTACCACATAAATTTATTACATTAATATTCTTTTGTTTATTTTAAATAGTCCGCGTGTCAAGATTAATAATAATAATTTAGACTTCAGTAATATTATAAATTAATTACCGGGATTTCAGGAAAATGTTATTAATGTAGTCAATATATAAGATTTTATTAAGAAAAAGTCATATGTAAAGTAAATAATATTTTCTAGTGACAAAAAACCTTTATTTATACATCGTATCTGTAAACTGTAAATAGTCATTATCGATTTTTGGTAGTATTATATTTTGTATTATCTTATAGAGAATGTTGGTGACAATTTTTTGTTGAACTTTTTCCTGTTGATTCTAAATCATCATAGATTAAAATCTAGTAAACTTTTATCTAGATTTTTTTGTCAACTCAAAATATATTATGAGTACACCAAATGTGAAAAAATGTTTACAATAATAATAAATTATTAGTTGACTCTCTAATAATACAAGCGAGAACATCGACTTTATGATTAAGAGATTTCAAGATTACATGAAAAGAAAATGAGTGAAAAAGAGATTTCAACCTGAGACGCTCCTCATAATAGGTTGGAAGGCTGACCACTGTTCTGGATGCAACATAATCCTTACACATCCGCACAGTCCGTCGTTATTTATACTTCTAAAAATTGGATGGATACAAGGGACTCCATAGCCCAAAGTAGAGCTTTCACTTCCGAGTGCAGTGCTGAGAGGCTGCTCTGGACTCCACGTGCTCCCATGCATCCATATTTAACCGAGTCAGAGAAACACACCCATCCAAGACTTGAGTGAAGGTCAAAACTTTTCTACGATCCATCAACAAAACACATGTACCCTGTGAAACCTGGGTTGCAAGTTGAAGGTAATGCCGCCTCTGGCCATACTGAAGCTGGACTAGTTGTCTCGAATTTGCTCACACTTAAAATTTCTCGCATAACATTGTATGAAGCATCTGCTTCCGCTTGGATAATTAAATCACGCGGATCCTTACAAGTACCTCAAAAGCAACTTTTATTTCTCGCTTTCAGGATATGCCAAATTGGCCATAGGAAAAATTTGACGTCAACTTTGTCTGAAATACGCCAAAACAAGTAATCAAAATTATATCATATTAAGTTCTCTCAGAAGATATCTACTGTAGAGGGTATACATAGAGTCTAAGTTTGAATTGTTGAGGGATATTTAAACAAGACATGATTAATTACCTCCACATCTGCACCACATTTAGTACATCTAGAATCACAATCAATTCCCCGATTATTTTGGTTTTACAACAAAGGCTATTAAGTGGTTATTCATATATTAACAAGCATACGATTGCATCCAAGAAGAGTCACAATTTTATCATATGAATTCAGTAAATGATTAGAAAAAAAAAACAGAAATCATTAAATACAAGTGACATTTTAAAAGTATGATTAAGACATGTATATATGTAACCCATGGTTTCTATTACTATAACCATGAAAATTTTAGATCCGTTCAGATATTTAATTTGTTCGGATTCGAATTCAGATATTTTTTTCCGGGTTGAATCTAGGTTGGTCTTCGGATTCGGATATTATGCCCAATGCTGGTTTGGAGGTTAAGTAAAACAAAATGTGGTTCCCACGTTGACAACATCATGGGCCGAGCCAGGTAAAATAAAAGGGCCAGTCTAGTTTGAATAAATGGGCCGGGTCATTTTGATTAAATGGCCCATACAATTCGGGTCGGATCCTGTTAAAAAAGTTTGAGATTCGATTCGGCGATTCTCTTCTCAAACTCGAAGCAAAGAGCCAAGGCAGACGGCTGAGTGGAACCGGAACCTGGATTCAGGTTCCTCTAATTTACAATTTTACCCTTTGAATCAACTCTTTCTTCAAGGTAATCTTCGATTTCATATGGAAATGGTAGAATCCTCGATTTCAGTTTTGCTCAATTGCCAATAGTTTGATGGGTGTTTTGTGATTTGGGGAACCCGAGGATTCAGGTGGTGAGATTTCAGTCTTTTAATCTAGGTTTCTCGACCTGCTTAGTTCCGTAGTCGAATCCGTTTTCAATTACACGAATTGCATCGCCAGGTGAATCTGTTCGTCCTAGGTTTCCTCCGTTTTTTGATCTATATCTCTGTAACTTTCCTGAGTTTTTTGGATTTTTTTGTAGGGCGAAATTCGATTTTACGATTGTTAGGATTTGTGCTTTTGCCTGTGAAGTATTTGTATTGGTTTTGTTTCTCACTTTAGGTTTATGTCGGCTTTGTTGGTAGTTTAGGTTTCTGGGCATGGACTTTGGTATTTGTAGATATTGAAATTGCAGGTTTGATATTAGATTCTAAAGCTTGATGCTCTCTGAATATTTCTTTTACTCGGAATTGTCTGGATCTTGTTTTAGATGGTGCCTTTTTCACTTGGTTGTTCAATTAATGCGTTTTATGTTTGGCCTAGTTTCAATTTTAATGCTTCTTGTTATATAGGATTCTATTATGTTGTATCTTCTGTAGTTCCAGACTTTCAGAACTCAGTAGTAAAGGTGTTTTTTTTTCGACATATGCAGGTGCTTTTTTAGCAACTTAAAAAATGTCAAATTATCAAGGGGAAGATCCTGAGTACATGGATGAAGTAGATGATGAAATGGAAGAGGTAGACGATGATTTAGATGACGAATTTCGTGGGGATGATATGGGTGCGTCGGATTCTGATGTCGACGAGTTTGACTACTCGGTAAGTATTCCTGTATGAAGTCTATTGTAAATTGGATTGATAAAAATATCTGCAATCTCTTACTCTGTTGTGTGTGTGCTTTGTTTTCAGAATAATAAAATAGCTGACACTTCAGCTGACCAAGCCCGGAAAGGTAAAGATATACAGGGGATTCCTTGGGACAGGCTTAGTATTACGAGAGAGAAATACAGACAAACTAGACTAGAGCAGTATAAAAATTATGAGAATGTCCCTAATTCTGGAGAATCCTCGGGGAAAGTAAGTCTTTCACGCTCTGACCCTCTGTTTGTTGTCAATATGTTTCTTTAATATTGGTTTCAACTGTTACATATCATTTGTTTGATGAATACAGTTTTGCATGGTCACACAAAAGGGGGGCCGCTTTTATGATTTCTGGCGAAACACAAGATCTATCAAATCAAGTATTCTTCATTTCCAGGTTCTTATCATTATTACACGTCATTTTTTTTCCATTTAATGTTCTCTTTGGTATTGTTTGTCATGTGACAGCGTAATGAGGATCAAATGCTTCAAATGCCCGCCTTAGTTAAAAGATATGGATGCGTAGAACGTTAATTCTGCTAAAAGGGCTTTACGCCGACATCTATCTAAATGTTATTTTCTTTGTATCTTAGTTGAGGAATTTGGTTTGGGCAACTACTAAGCACGATGTCTACCATATGTCACAATATTTGGTGAGCCATTATTCGACTTTGACATCCGGAAAGCATGAAGTTCTCAATGTTCAAGGTCATGTTTCCCCATCCGAGGTTAGTTTCTTCCAGAATGATAAAAAAATCTTCTTTATATATCTGCATCAGTTCATGATGGGTTTGTTTCTTTTTATTGTGTGGGTGCAGAAACATCCTGGAAGCTTGTTGGAGGGATTTACGAAGACTCAAGTGAGTACACTTGCAGTGAGAGATAAGTTTTTAGTTGCAGGCGGATTTCAAGGAGAACTTATATGCAAGGTAAGCTCTAAAAAAGAAGTCATGTCATGGGTTTCACATAACATATACATGTAATCTAATCAAGGAACTCATCTACTTCCTAATCGATATGATTCAGCATCTTGATAGACCTGGTGTGAGCTTTTGTTCACGTACAACTTACGATGATAATGCTATAACCAATGCTATTGAGATTTATAACAAACCCAGGTATTTGCATCTCTTTTGCTTGAGGTTGATTTTCCAACTTGTGCAACTTGCTGCTCTAACTGTCGTCCTTCTGTCTGCAGTGGGGCGCTTCATTTTACTGCATCAAATAATGATTGTGGAGTCAGAGATTTTGATATGGAGAGATACCAGCTTGTCAACCATTTTCGCTTTCCCTGGCCGGTGAATGTAAGTTCCTGCATGTTTCTTAATTTTTGGTTTTGGCATAAGTCGATCTGTTGCATTTGTGGCAGTAAGTTTCAGTTTCAATTACCTTTGGCAGTAAGTTTCAGTAAGTTGTACCATAAATCGTTTTATGAATCCTTGTTTTGAATTGACAGCACACATCCTTAAGCCCTGATGGTAAATTATTGACTATCGTTGGAGACAACCCTGAAGGCCTTCTGGTAGACCCCAACACAGGAAAGGTGCAGGAACGACCTCTGTTTTTGATCATCCTTTAATAAATATGCTTTTCTAACTGAAATCTGGAATTTTCGACAGACTTTGGGAACACTATCGGGACATTTGGACTTTTCATTTGCATCTGCATGGCACCCAGATGGTGTTACTTTCTCAACAGGTAATCAGGACAAGACCTGCCGGGTTTGGGACATCCGCAACTTATCAAAATCTGTTGCTGCCTTGAGGGGTAACCTTGGAGCAATCCGATCCATCCGCTACACGTCTGATGGGAAATACATGGCCATGGCTGAGCCGGCTGACTTTGTCCATGTGTATAATGTCTCGAATGGGTATGAAGCAGAGCAAGAGATAGACTTTTTTGGGGAGATCTCTGGAATATCCTTCAGCCCTGATACAGAAGCGCTCTTCATCGGGGTTTGGGACCGTACTTACGGTAGTCTCCTTGAGTATAGCCGGACCCGAAATTACTCCTACCTTGATTCGTTTCTATAATCAACCGACCTAGCAGAGGAATAAAAGAGTCTATACATACATCTGCGCTTCACTCTCCCTATGGCATTGTTAAACTCAAATCGATCTCTAGTGGTGTAAATGATGTGTTGTGCCATTGCTAGTAGGAATGAGACAAGAGGGTTGATTTAGTTAGTTGATTATCTTTTATTGAGTGTTCAAGTTAAAGTATGTGTACATAAATGTTGAGGTTCCGCGTTGAGTTTGCATCAAATCTCAACTCTTGGCAATAAACAACATGGCTTGAGTCCATGGCTCATTAATTGGCTATGGTCGCTTTTAGAAACTCAGTTCGAGAGTTGTTTCTGCCAATTGTTGAATCAATTATATATTTAATGTTTTATAATATTTTTGTTTATTTCACTGAAATTTGAAGCAGAGAGCTTTGCTTTAGATATTCAAGCAGAGAGCTTAGCTTTAGATAATGAATCCATTTAAATGTCTTAATGAAAAGAGTTGCCCCAACGAAATGTATGACCAGTTCTACAACTTATTATGAAACCAAAGTTCTTAAACAGAAAAGATAAAAGTCTTAAACAGAGAAGAAGACAAAAACAACATAAATAGCACTCATTAAGGATCAGCCTCAGCTGCAGTCTCAGTCTCAGCTTTAGCTTCCGCCAAAGCCATAGTCTCAGCCTCAGTCTCAGTCTCTTCTGCAGTTGCACTTGTGGATGCATCAGTATCAGCTACAGTTTCAGGTTCACTAGTGTCTACTGTAGATTTGTACTGTTCCATTTCCTTATTAAACCTCTGAACATCTTCAAGCCCTTTCTCTTGGTAAACCTGTTTCAAGATAAAGAATCATCATTGTAAGACTTAAATGATTAAGAGAAAAGGGTTTTTAATTAACCTGTCTATCAGACTCAGAGACATTGCTCCACATATTTCCAATCGCTTTCATGACCATTCTTTGACTTTGTCCAACATACTCAGCTTTAACCCTTGAGTAGTGGTCTGCAACGAAGAAGTTATAACCACTTCTCTGAAACTTAGGTCGCTTAGACTCCAACTCAGATGATTTTGATGATCTTTTTTTGTAAGCACTGTGGTAAAGTACTCCTTTGAGCTCTTCTGAGCCAACTTTCACAGTTACAAAGTAACCACTATCGAATTTTCCATCGATGATTCCATCAATCATGACCTCACGTTGAAGTTCTTGAGTTGTGTCTACAAACAGAATGTTTTAAAAAGCTATTGTCAACAAGAAGAGAATCTATCCAATAATAAGCTTGCATGCATTAATTGAAGTACCTTTGTCACAATTTTCATATTTTGATCCAAGTTGCTTCAAGGCTTCTTCCGCCAAATAAAACAAAAGGAGAACATGTGTTAGCTTAAGCTTTGGATCTTAAGTTTAGAAAGAAACAAAATGATTGGTAAATTTCAAACCTCTCTCCGGGAATGAAGAAAGTGGTTCACGAAAGTAATAGAAATGCTCAAATTCAAAGAGAAATTTTTGATAAAACTTCCTTAGAACAAATGCTGCATTTGTTATATTTGCATCAAAATTAAATAAGTTCATCACTTCCTTGCACTTGCGATCCTTGATCACCTAGAATCAAAAGGATCTTAATTAGAGACACATAATTGTATCATGTTCAATTTCACAAAAGACAATAGCATCATAAACATATGAACTTGTGTTGTGTTACCTTTTGAAGACCACCTCGAATTGTAACCTCAGTGAAAAGTCGATGCAGATCAAGACTCTTTCCATACATAAAAGGAATCCTTTACGATAGAAGAATTCATAAGCAATCCATAAAATTAAAGCAAAAGACACTCGACAAATCAAGACTAATTTAAGAAAAACAAAGGTTTAAGAACGTAATATAAATCTATAATTTAATGAATAAGCCATACATAATCGTTCGCCTTGACATTAAATAAACATTTAAAATAATAACAATAACAATAATATTGCATGCACCTTTGATATTCAAATATTATTACTCACTTGAAAGTTTTGTGAATATGGTTAAGAAATTGTTTGAGCTTATCCCAAAAAAGTTCAGGGTTTTGGACAAGATCCTGGTATGTAGCCGTACGAGAGAACTCGTAGTTGTTGTCTGAAGCATTACCATTAGCAGCAATCTCTTGCACTTCCGAATGTGGTGAATTCTCGGAGGACATTTTTTTGTTGGTTGGTGTTTCTTCTAACCTTCAAATGTAAATATATATAAGCTTCATTCAACTTTTATTGTATATTTATATAATACAGTATTTATTTTCTTGTCTATATTTAGAGATCTTTATACCTAGTAATAAAATTATTACTTTTGTCTCTACCCACATAAATTTAGTATATTTTATATTTATTTTATTTTAATTAGTCCATGCGTCAAACTTAATAATAATTTATAATTTTAGTCATATTTTAAATTAATTATATCAGAAAATGTTATTAATGTAGTCCATATGTAAAATTTTATTAGCAAAACATTTTTTGTAAAGTAAACAATATTTTCTTTCTGTTCGTATCTGTAATAAATAAATAGTCATTATTAGGTTTTGGTATTATTTTATTTTGTATTAATTTTGTTTGGAGATTGTTACCGTTGATTCTAAATCAACACCGTTAAATTTTTTTAATCTTATTTTGTGATGCATTTCTAATGAAATAAATTTGTCTACTAAAGAGTGAAATGAGGACCATTGTTCTTACAAAAAAAAACAATTAAGAAAGCGCTACTGAAGATCAAATAGTGGTATGGACTTAACTAATATGGAACCATGCATAATTTTATTAATAAGGCATAAATTATGGTTAGAGATGCATAATTTGATTAATAAGCATACTATTGCATCCAAGAAGAGTCACAATTTATCTTATGAGTTCAATAAATGATTAGAACAAAACTAGTAAAATACATGTGAATTCAAAAGCATGATATTAAGACATGGTTTCTAGCAAGTGGCCGTTAGTTTAGAGGTAAGTCCACTAAAAGCCAGACGCATTTGCACAATCCGGGATCGAATCCCACAGCTTGTATTCGGTACGAACATAGCTACTGGGCCGAGCAGTTGTAACCCATCGTTGACATAAAAAAAGACATGGTTTCTATTATTACAACCAAGTTTAAACATGATAATGCTTTAGCTCCAATGAAGAAACTTAGAAGGAGTAACAACTTCTGTTTCTGGAACAAATAGATCGTCTAAATTCCGTACAATGGCATGGACCAAACAAATCGAGACCCCAATGACGACGCCAAGTACAAGACTTCGTAAGCAGTTTGCGAACCATAATCCCCAAATCGAGCCGAAGACTAACCCAAAAATGATCAAACGGTCGTTACTATATCGACCATACAAGACCAAAGGATGGTCTCGGTAAAAGTAGAGAATCAGCCACATGAGTACAAAGGAAGCAACAGTGAGAAGAGCCGTTGGATCATTGATCAAAAAGAGTGTGATTGAAGCTGTGGTTAAGAGAAAGTAGTTGACTTTGAAGTGGTGAAAGTTGACTTTAATGCGTGAAGCAACGGAGGAGAAAGAAGTTGGACGGTTAATGGAACTTAAGACTAGAAATTCCGACAACCATGGACGGTTGTTAGAAAAAAAAGCTATTAGATTGTGTATTGATATTGAGATTACGTCAATGACGGAGAGATTTGTCTCCTCCGCCGTGATTGGGAGATTCTCCGATGGTGTTAGCATCGTCGGAGACCAGCTTTGAGTTAGAAAATGTGCTTAAACGTTTGTATAAGCAAAACAGAAAAAAGTGGAACCCACGTTGGTAATTTATGGGCCGGGCCTGATCAAATAAATGGGCCGCGGTAGTTTAAATAAATGGCCCATAAAAAATCGGGTCGGATCCTCTTATTGGTATTCGATTCGGCGATTCTCTTCATTTCTCAAACTCGAAGCAAAGAGCAGAGTAGGAGCAGAGATAGACGACTTTGATTCAAGTTCGTTTAATTTACCATTTTACCCTTTGAATCACCTCCTTCTTTGAGGTGATCGTCGATTTTTGATTGGAATGGTCGAATGCTAGATTCCAGTTTTGCTCAATTGGCGATAGTTTGATGGGTTTTTGCGATTTCGGGAAACTGAGGCTTGAGGTGGTGAGATTTCAGTCTTTGAATCTAGGTTTCTTAAATCTTTTTGATTCGGCTAAGTGGGAGAGATGATTAAGAGATATCAGTTTTGGATTGAGCTCAAATATGAACTCTGTAATTCATTCAGGCACAAAAGTTGTAGTCTGCGAAGCTTCTCGCTTTCTTTTCATATCGAGGAAATTTTGCGATGGTAACATTGGTGGTGATGAAACCGATAATGAGCCATTGAAGGTAACTTGGGAATCTTCTGAAATGAATTGTGGGTTTGACGAGGATTCTGCTACAAATGAAGATGAAAGCTGTGGTCGTGAGAACATCACTGTTAGGAGGAGGTTTATGGAGAGTGCTAAGTTCGGTGCGTCTCGGGTTCTCGATACTTTACAACAAGATTGTCCTGGTTTTAATACAAAATCAGCTTTAGATGAGTTGAATACTACAATCTCAGGACTTTTGGTAAGAGAGGTTCTTGTTGGGATATTAAGGACTTTGAGCTATGATAATAAGACAAGGTGTGCTAAGTTAGCTTACAAGTTCTTTGTGTGGTGTGGTGAACAAGATTGTTTCAGGCATACGGCGAATTGTTATCATTTACTTATGAAGATATTTGCAGAGTGTGGTGAGTATAAAGCAATGTGCAGGCTAATTGACGAAATGATCAAAGACGGTTATCCAACAACTGCACGCACGTTTAATCTGTTGATTTGCACTTGTGGTGAAGCAGGACTTGCAAGAGAAGTTGTGGAGCAGTTTATCAAATCGAAAACTTTCAATTACCGACCTTATAAACACTGTTACAGCGCTATATTGCATTCTTTGCTAGGGGTGAAACAGTACAGGCTAATTGATTGGGTTTATGAGCAGATGTTAGAAGACGGGTTTTCGCCGGATGTTCTGACTTACAACATTGTAATGTTTGCAAACTTTAGGTTAGGGAAAACAGATAAGTTATACAGATTGCTCGATGAAATGGTTAAAGACGGGTTTTCTCCTGATTTCTATACATACAACATCCTCCTTCACCACCTAGCAACAGGAAACAAGCCTCTAGCTGCTCTTAACCTTCTGAATCATATGAGGGAAGTAGGAGTAGAGCCTGGTGTTATCCATTTCACTACTCTGATAGATGGGCTTAGCCGAGCTGGGAAGTTAGAAGCTTGCAAATACTTTATGGACGAAATGGTGAAAGTTGGGTGCACTCCAGATGTTGTTTGCTATACTGTTATGATTACAGGATACATCTCAGGCGGTGAGCTCGAGAAAGCTGAGGAGATGTTCAAAGAAATGACAGAAAAGGGACAACTTCCAAATGTTTTCACATACAATTCCATGATCCGTGGGTTTTGTATGGCCGGAAAATTCAAAGAGGCATGCTCTTTGCTCAAGGAAATGGAGTCAAGAGGATGCAACCCTAATTTCGTGGTGTATAGTACACTGGTGAACAATCTAAGAAACGCAGGAAAGCTTTTAGAGGCTCATGAGGTAGTAAAAGACATGGTGGAAAAAGGACATTATGTTCATTTGCTTTCAAAGTTAAAAAAATACAGAAGATCCTAGTTTTTTGTGTTGGTTCAAAGGAAGTTTAGTGATATTGATCAAACAAAATATAGCTGTTGCCATTTTTTTGACATTGTTTCAGTATACAGTATTGCAAACCAAGCATCTCACTGCCTATTCCATTTGTTAGCTCTGTATTGCATGCATAACAGAGCTTAATTAAGGAGGAGTTCATTATAGATTTTGAAAAAGGAGTTTTACAACTTTAGGTTCTATAACTTACAAAAAGTTCAAAATCTGATACACAAAATTTAGCAACAGGCACATACTTAATAAGCCAGTTTTCTCTTTTTCTTCTGGTTCCTTCGCTGATCTCGCCGACCTGAAATATGCAAACACATAGCAAGATCGTAAACATGAACTTATGTTTCGACAGTATATTACAGAGCACAACTAAACACAAACACATCAACGAAAACAAGTTCTAGTAAGAGCATATTTACCTATCTTCTCTTCCTTTCTTTTCTTCCTCAAGTTTGCTATATCGCGCCGCTTATCTGCACTCTGACCTTTCATGATCATCAGCTGTACAAAAACATCATCAATGAGATATGTTCATGCAAAATGGCAAGTCAATGTACACCGTCTCAGCAACTAAAGAAAGTAAAAAATAACTAAGTACCTCTTTACCACCAGCACGAAGAGCTTGAAGAGGTTCAATGCAGTTATGAGGTACAACATTTACCCCAGCAAAGTAACGGCCTGAACTAGGCTGCATAGTACGTGATAAGAGCGATCTCAGTTCCTGCTAATTGAGTCCCATGTCAAGATTCCATGTTTCATAGTTCAGGAGAAGATTTCTTCTTAGTACTAGTGACTAACCTCCTTCAGCTTTGTAAGTTGTGCTGAGGTTGCTTTTCTCTGCCTAACCTTGTCCACTCTCTCTTCTTCACTTTCTTCGTTGTCCAGTTCGAGTTCCATCAGTTTAGCATACTTTTCAACCCAAGTCCTGCCTGCTCTCACCTGAATAGTAGACACCAAAAACAAAGTTAAGTACACAACTGGTAGAGTTACATAGAAGCATTAAGATGAAGTACATCAAGCAAACTGATGGAAGAAATACCCGCGAGACTTTCTGCTGAATCTGGTCTATTTGACGTGCTAGAGATAATCGTTTCCTCAAAGCTGGCATGTAAGAACCATCTACAGGGAACATCTTTACGCTTTCCTGTAAGAACAAACAAAGGAACCTTCAGCATGAAAGTGGCAAAACTTGAGTACTTACCTCATTGTTTTGTTTATAAACCAAAGAATATCTGAAACATGCTTTAGAAGATTGAATCTATATACCTTAGACAAAGACTTGCATAATGTGTAGAACTTTGATGTATCATTAGGCGAAATCAAAGCTATGCTGCATCCCTCTGCGGATGCTCTGGCAGCTCTCCCACATCTATGGATATATGTCTATAGAAATAAAAAGGCTAAGAGCTTGTAGAACTGTTTGTAAAGAAGACTACAATACAGAAGAGTTATTCTTAGCTTACTTTTGCCGTGTGAGGAAGTTGGTAGTGAATAACAGTTCGGACATTCTCAACATCAGTTCCCATTGCTACACCATCTGTTGCTACAAGTATTCCATTTTCGCTTGCACAGAAGCGCTCCTTTGCCTTTATACAATCTCCCTGCTTCATTTCTGAGAAGATTTTGAAAACATCGAGTCCAAGAATCTGTGAAAGGGCACATATATGACGCAAGGCTGCAATAGATGTACAGAAAACAATGGTGCGTCCTCGTCTATGGACGCTCAGAATATAATACAAGTAAGCATCATTTTCTTCCACTCCGCACCTGTTGTTTTGTTACAAGAGATCAGTACTAAGTATCACAACGACGGCTAGATGGTTTGCAAGCAAATGAAGAGTAGAAGCAAAATACTTACTTAATAAAAGATTCTACAACCTTTGGTGCCAAAATGGATGCAGTAGTCAGATCAATGAAGGCGAAGTTATCCCTCATTCCAGCTCGCTTAGATAAAAACTCAATAGAATTGACTTCACTAGACGATGACTGAATTGACTTTGACGAGCCATGCTTTAGCTTTTTATGGAAGTCCAAAGACAGTGCTAAGGTAGCTGAGAAAACAAATGTTTGTCTTTTCTTCTTCATGTCATTTGGTCTATCTGTCACTGGAAGCAAGTCCATTATAGACTGCAACTCCTCGAAATGGTCTATTTCAATCAAGCTATCAGCCTCATCCAACACAAAGAAAGACAAGTAATGCAGCTGCCAAAGATAAGTAGACAGACATACTTGTTAAACAATCTACCCACTCCTTAATCACCCACCACACATACTTGCTATTTCAAGGAAACATTACAGATTCTTTAGATCTATAATTATTACTACATAACATACCTCTACAAGATGCTTTTCTCCGGCAGACATAAGTTCCCATAACCTTCCTGGAGTTGCAACAACTATTTCTGGTTTTCTTTTCAGAAGTCTTTCCTGCTTTTCCGATGACATATCACCAACAATGGGAACAACCCTGATGCCGAGATTTTCAGCAACATTGTTAAGATGTTTTGTCACCTGAATAAGAGAAAATTTGTTTGACATTTCAGAAGTGAACAAAAAAGCATACAAAAGAAAGAAGTTGAGTATATAAAGTGATATTAGAAACAAAGCAAAAAACCTGTAGAGCAAGTAAGTTAGTTGGAGTGATGATAAGAGCTCGTAAATATCCATCTGCAGGATATTTCTGTGCTTCTTCTCCCTTCAATGCATACAATTTACCAACCTTTTCTCGCTCATCTAGAAGACGTTGTAATATAGGCAACCCATAAGCAAGAGTCTTTCCAGAGCCTGTCTCTGCAGCACCAATAACATCCTTTCCTTTAAATGCTGCGTCTAAGAAACAAGCCTCCTGGATTGGTGTCGGCTCCTTGAATCCAAGTTTGCATATTGACTTCATGAGTAGTGGATGAAGCCTCATCAAGCTCCATTTGCTAAATTCATGGTTAAGCACTTCTTCGTTATCTAGCTCTTCTACTTTGTTTTCCACATCACAGCTAAGCTCTGCAAGTGATGATATATCGATCATTGAATCCGCAGAAGAGTCTTGTTCCATTTCAGCCTTTTTAACATTGTTCTTCTCTTTAATCTTATGACTCTCCACATACTTACTGTTCTGCAACTTCCCACTTTCAATCGTAGGAAGAGGCAGATTGTAATCAGCTTCATCAATCTCATCAAGTAAAGTTCTTTCATCGTATTCATCTCCAATAGTTATAGAATTCGTCCAAGGGAGTGAATCTATGCATTCGACCTCCTTCACTCTTTTTCTCTTCAATTTCTTCTTAGCCGCCGACCATGATTCTTTGCCGCCTATAACCATTTTGCCGCTGAAATCTGTACAAGAAAGATAACATTACGTAAAAAAAGACCAGTAGCTTTCATATAAGTGCAGAAACATATGATTCGGTCATGAAACCAGAGAAACCTAAAAGGTGCTTAATATAAGAATCGGAGAAAACAGAGATGGATTTTACCTTGAGAGACACGGGACGGCTTTGGAGCCGGAGGGTTTTGCCCTAAATAAACTACATGCACTCTAGCTAGTCTCATGGCCCAATCATAACTTAGACCCATAAGCACAAATAAAATTGGCCCAATAAAATATTACATTAAAGAATGATATAAAAATAAATTAAATTCGTCGACAGCAGGGTTCGAACCTGCGCGGGCGAAGCCCAACAGATTTCAAGTCTGTCTCCTTAACCACTCGGACATATCGACATGTTTGTGTCCAGTGATAATTTGAATAAGATCACATGTTTTTGTTTTATATCAGATCAGCCCAATAAAGGCCCATATATAATTAAATACTGACTCGAATCCGCTACTTCGCAGTGAAGGTTCTTCTTTACGACTCCTGCCGCGTGTTTCGTTATCGAGAGTCGAGACGGTAAAGACTCTCGGAATCTGAATCCGATCAAATCTGAAGATCTCCGGCGAATAAGCTCTGACGCGTCGAGTAAATTCCCATCCCGGATAGAAAAATTGATGAACTATCATTGCTAGGGGATGATCTGTTGGGTACGGTGGATTGGGATTAGAAATGTCATCGGGAGGAGTCGGAGAGTACAACGAAGACAGACATCTGTTGCGATCAGCCGACGGCGATGAAGACGGCATTGGAGGAGGAGAGGTTGATCTCGATGTTGAATCTCAGTCTCCGGCTGTCAGGACTGGAGCCGGAGGAGTTAGGGATATATTTAAGCATTTAGACCGGAGATTCTCTCTTTCCGGGCGTCGTATAAGCTTTAAACGATTGGAGAATAGCAGAGTCGATAGAGAGAAGCAGCACCATCCGTCTTCTGCTTCTTCTTCCGCGTTTTCGCTTGGGGAAGAAGATGATGGTGGTATTAGTAATTTACAAAGAGTCGATGATCGGAATGACGAGTACGGGTTTGATGAAGAAGTGCTTGGAGATAGTGCTCCACCTGAGTGGGCTCTGCTTCTCATTGGCTGTCTTATCGGCGTTTTCGCTGGAATTTGTGTCGCCGGCTTCAACAAAGGGGTACGATTATACATTCATAAATCAGATCTTGATCAGTTCCCATTAAGATGAATCTTTATTGATCCGATTGAACACAAAAACCCTGCTAATTTTGAATTGCGCTATACTATTTTGACTCCTGACTCAACAGAGTAGTGTTTTTGTCTAGGTTCATGTCATTCATGAGTGGGCATGGGCTGGTACTCCAAACGAAGGTGCTGCATGGCTTCGTCTACAGAGACTAGCCGACACTTGGCACCGAATTCTTCTAATTCCGGTCACTGGGGGTGTTATAGTAGGAATGATGCATGGTTTGCTCGAGATCTTAGACCAAATCAGGCAATCCACTTCGTCTCAAGGACAAGGAGTCGATTTACTTGCTGGTATATTTCCAGTGATAAAGGCCATTCAAGCTGCTGTGACCCTTGGTACAGGATGTTCACTGGGTCCCGAGGGACCTAGTGTTGACATAGGAAAGTCTTGTGCGAACGGTTTTGCACTCATGATGGAAAACAACAGAGAAAGGAGAATAGCTCTCACCGCAGCTGGTGCAGCTTCTGGGATTGCATCTGGTATAATATTCACCCTACCTTTTCTTCAACAGTTTAAGCACTTTTTGAGTTGATATTTATGGAGTATTCCATTGTCGATGCACAGTGCAGTAACATAGCTTTTTGCCTCTAGTATATTGCTACTAAACATTAGCTTTGACCTGTTGAATGTGATCAATACATGCTCATACTAGGGTCCTGGAATCTTTCTCCTTATGCAACCTTTTTGGGCACTCATCATATTACCCACACTCTTGATCCAGGAATTGTGTATGTATTGTATATCCCACAAATGCACCTATGGATCTTTGGTTCTAGTACTAAATAGAGCATCTTGCTGAGAGTGATCATTGAAAATAGTTTACTTATGGCTGCATTGGAGTGTGATTCGTGGGTAATGATGTTTTTTACAAACGCTGAAAAGACTGAAATAGGCGCTATGTTTCTTTGTTTATGCTTTATACCAAGCAGACACTCAATTCGCTGCACTTATGCTTGTTCATGGTTATAAATCTTATTCTTCTCGATTGTTACTTCTCGTTACAGGTTTCAATGCAGCAGTGGCGGGTTGTTTCTTTGCTATTGAGACTGTTTTGAGACCTCTACGTGCTGAAAACTCGCCTCCATTTACCACTGCAATGATTATATTGGCCTCTGTTATATCATCGACTGTGTCAAATGCGTTGCTTGGGACTCAATCAGCTTTCACTGTACCATCATACGACCTGAAGTCCGCCGCAGGTATACTTCTTTTACTGTTAAGCTATATTGTAAAGCTTCTAGTTAGTCTTGTGGTATAATTCTTTAGTAGCTTAAGAATTAGTGTCCTGATAGATAGGTGACATATCATGAAAAAAATTTTGGTATCTGTAAGTAATGGATGTTAATATTTATTAGCTTTAACAAGTATTTGGGTATAAGTTTTCCAACATGTTTACACTTGTCTCCAGAGCTCCCTCTGTACCTGATATTAGGCATGCTATGCGGTGCTGTCAGTGTGGTTTTTTCTCGCCTCGTCACATGGTTTACCAAGTCATTCGACTTCATCAAAGACAAATTTGGTCTTCCTGCTATTGTTTGCCCTGCACTAGGTGGTTTAGGAGCTGGAATGATTGCTCTCAAGTATCCTGGAATTTTATATTGGGGCTTTACGAATGTCGAGGAAATCCTTCATACTGGAAAGAGTGCGTCAGCTCCCGGAATCTGGTTATTAGCTCAGTTAGCCACAGCCAAAGTTGTGGCTACAGCTCTTTGCAAAGGCTCTGGGCTTGTAGGCGGTCTATATGCACCAAGTTTGATGATTGGTGCAGCTGTTGGTGCTGTGTTTGGGGGATCAGCTGCTGAAATTATTAACAAAGCTATTCCTGGTAATGCTGCTGTGGCTCAACCACAAGCTTACGCTCTGGTATTGTATTCCTTTCGTCGCAGGCCCTTGTTTCAGTGTAGTTTCTTTTAGTATTGTGCAATTCGGTTGTTATGGAATTGACTCATCAAGATACCCCTCTTTTGATGTGATGCAGGTTGGAATGGCAGCAACGCTAGCTTCCATGTGCTCTGTTCCCTTAACATCAGTATTACTCCTGTTCGAGCTAACAAAAGATTATAGAATTTTGCTTCCTCTCATGGTAAATATTCTCTTTCCCGTTTACTATAGAAGGTGCTTATCACTCTTTTTGGAAACTATGATTATGAATTGTAGCACTATGGTGTAGCACTTACCATGTCGATGAAATTTTATGTTTTTAACCAAAGGTCCAGAGCTAGTTTGTATGTAGATGGAAGCTTTAAAATTTCACTTGATGTGCTGTGTCCTGTTTCAAATTTTGATCAACTTATTCTTTATCTGATCTCTCTGTCAACTTCTACTAAAAGGGAGCGGTTGGTTTAGCTATATGGGTTCCCTCGGTAGTGAACCAAGGCAAAGAGAGTGATTCATCTGAAGGTCGCAATACAGGAAGAGGATACTCATCCCTTTCACCTGCAGAGCGTAAAACTGAAGGTGTCTGGAGACACACAGATAATGTTGACTCCCTTGAGCTTACCGCCATAGAGAACCCTGACCATAAATCGTTTCTTGATGAAGAAGCTATACTGGAAGACTTAAAGGTTTTGCGGGTTATGTCAAATAACTACGTGAAGATTTCTCTTGAAACAACTCTACGAGAAGCAAGAAACATCCTTAAAGACAGCGACCAAAACTGCCTTATGGTAGTCGATGACGATGATTTTCTAGCCGGGATCTTAACACACGGCGACATTAGAAGATACTTGTCCAATAACGTCTCTACAATCTTAGATGTAAGTACCAAAACACTTGTCTCATCACTCTTCCCTTTAAGACAGTTTAATTAAACTAACTAATGTGTCTCTTAACAGGAGAACACATGTCCGGTTTCGTCTGTTTGTACTAAGAAAATAAGCTATAGAGGCCACGAACGTGGTTTGCTAACATGTTATCCAGACGCGACGGTTGGTGTAGCTAAAGAGTTGATGGAAGCAAGAGGTGTGAAGCAATTACCAGTCGTAAAACGAAATGAAGTCATTCAAAAAGGGAAACGAAGAAAACTGCTTGGTCTTCTTCATTATGACACTATCTGGACTTATCTCAGGTAAAAGAAACAAATCTGTTCTCTTACCTAAACCAATATCAAAGCTAAACACATCTACAAAGGTGTAAAGTTTTGGGATTTTTGTATGCAGAGATGAAATGAGTCGTAGGAGATCGATCCACGACCGGAGAAAAGACAAGTACGAGGAGATTGGTTCAAACGGACACTGATTGTGTTTGTGATTTACCCATTTGGTATAGCTTTTTTTCAATTTTTGAGGTCCAATTGATTAAAAAAATATGATCGATAAAATAGTATTAATACCGCGTTATTAGTTTTGGTATTATTGTTCTCACCAAAGAGTAAAAACTCGTAATCATATAATGAAAAGAAATCTATTGAAACAGATATTACATTTCTTGCTCTTAAATATTAATATCACTATATTGTAAATGAGTTTGATCTAATTCTCTTGTATATTTTCTTGCATTCTAAGCTTGCAAAGCATTAAAATTCTTCCTTCACATATAAAAATGATGTTATCTTTTATGCACATGATATTAGTTATGCACATGATGATGTGTTAACAAGAATTCTTGAAACTTATTGGAATCATGTAAACTTTTTAATATTTTTGTTTCTTTTGTCAACTTTAAATTTCATTAATATATATGGGGAAGTAAATTAGGTGACGATGAGTTTAGAAAAGATAAATTCCTCGAGAACTCTTCTACTTTCAAAAGTTAATATATTACTCTATTAAAAATCGACAATATATATATATATATTCGAATCGAATTTTATTATAGGGAAATTTCACTATATAACAATTGGTTACTGTGTAAGGTACTCTAGTAAATTTTGGACAATTTTGTACCTAAATGTAGCACATGTATTTCAGTTTTTTTCTTTAGAAGGATTGCTACAATCTCCAACAAATAATAAAAAATAACGTGAAATGTTATTTTTAGAAAGGTATAACTCACAAATTTATTGTAAATGAGTTATTTTTCCGAAACATATAAAATTTATAAAATCATAAAAATATCAAAAACGACATGAAATAATATTTTTAGAAGGTTATAACCTACGAATTTACAAGAAAATGAGTTATTTAGTAAAAACATGCCAAATCTATAATCTTCTACAAGTAATCAAAAATGATGTGAAATGTTATTTTTAGAAGACTATTACTCACAAATTTGTAGAAAAATGTGTTATTTTTCCAAAACAAGTGAACTCTACAAAATCATAAAAATATCAAAAATGACGTGAAATATTTTTTTAGAAGATTATAACCCACGATTTTGCAAGAAAATCAGTAATTTTGTAAACACATGCAGAATCTTTAATCTCCTACAAGTAATCAAAAATGATGTGAAATGATATTCTTAGAAGGCTATAACTCATAAATTTGTAGAAAATGAACTGTTTTTCTAAAACATGTAAAATATATAAATCATAAAAATATCAAAAATGAAATGAAATATTAATTTTAGAAGGTTATAACCACGAATTTAGAAGAAAATGAGTTATATAATAAAAACATGCAAAATCTCTAATCTATTACAAGTAATCAAAAATAATGTGAAATTTTATTTTTAGAAGGCTATTATTACTCACAAATTTGTAGGAAAATGAGTTATTTTTCAAAAATATGTAAAGTCTATAAAATCATTAAAATATCAAAACTCACAAGAAATTTTATTTTTAGAAGGCTATAACCCACGAATTTGCAAGAAAATGAGTTATTTAGTAAAAACATGCAAAATCTATAATCTCTTATAAGTAATCAAAATAATGTGAAATATTATTTTTAGAAGGCTATTACTCACAAATTTGTAGAAAAATAAGTTATTTTTCAAAACATGTGAAATCTATAAAATCATAAAAATGACATGAAATATTATTTTTAGAAGGTTATAACCTACGAATTAGCAAGAAAATGAGTTATTTAGTAAAAACATGCAAAAT
>OVBA01000021.1:0-128176 GCA_900406435.1 Lepidium aucheri | reverse complement strand
CTCTATAATCTCTTACAAGTAATCAAAAATGATATGAAATATTATTTTTAGAAGGCTATTACTCACAAATTTGTAGAAAAGTGAGTTATTTTTCCAAAACATGTGAAATCTTTAAAATTATAAAAATATCAAAAATGACATGAAAATATTATTTTGAGAACGTTATAACCCACGAATTTGAAAAAAATGAGTTATTTAGTAAAAACATGCAAAATCTATAATCTCCTACAAGTAATCAAAAATGATGTGAAATGTTATTTTTAGAAGGCTATTATTAGTCACAAATTTGTAGAAAAATGAATTATTTTTCTAAAATATGTAAAGTCTATAAAATCATAAAAAATATCAAAAATGACATGAAATATTATTTTTAGAAGGTTATAACCCACAAATTTGCAAGAAAATAAGCTATCTAGTAAAACATACAAAATCTCTAATCTATTACAAGTAATCAAAAATGATGTGAAATGTTATTTTTAGAACGCCATTATTACTCACAAATTTGTAGAAAAATGAGTTATTTTTCTAAAATATGTAGAATCTATAAAATCATAAAAATATCAAAATGACATGAAATATTATTTTTAGAAGGTTATAACCCACGAATTTGCAAGAAAATGAGTTATTTAGGAAAAACATGCAAAATCTATATTCTCTTACAAGTAATCAAAAATGATGTGAAATTTTATTTTCAGAAAGTTAATAACTCATAAATTTTTAGTAAAATGAGTTTTTTTTCCAAAACATGTAAAATCTATAAAATCATAAAAATATCAAAAAATGACATGAAATATTATTTTTAGAAGGTTATAACCCACGATATTGTAAAAAAATGAGTTATTTAGTACAAACATGCAAAATCTATAATCTCTTACAAATAATAAAAAATGATGTGAAGTATTATTTTTAGTAGGCTATAATAACCCACAAATTTGTAGAAAAATGAGTTATTTTTCCAAAACATGTAAAATCTATAAAATCATAAAAATATCAAAAATGACATGAAATATTATTTTTAGAAGGTTATAACCCACGAATTTGCAAGAAAATAAGTTATTTAGTAAAAACATGCAAATTCTATAATCTCCTACAAGTAATCAAAAATGAAGTGAAATATTATTTTTAGAAGGCTATTACTTAAAAAATTGTAGAAAATGTATTATTTTTCCAAAAAATGACATCTATAAAATCATAAAAATATCAAAAATGACATGAAATATTATTTTTAAAACGGTTATAACACACAAATTGGTAAGAAAATGAGTTATTTAGCCAAACCATGCAAACTTTATAATCTTCGTACAAGTAATCAAAAATGATATGAAATATTATTTTTAAAAGGTTATAACCCACAAAATTGCAAGAAAATGAGTTATTTAGTACAAACATGCAAAATCTATAATCTCTTACAAGTAATAGAAAATGATGTGAAATATTATTATTAGTTGGCTATAATAACCCACAAATTTGTAGGAATATGAGATATTTTTCAAAACATGTGAAATCTATAAAACATAAAAATATCAAAAATGACATGATATATTATTTTTAGAAGGTTATAACCCACGAATTTGCAAGAAAATGAGTTATTTAGTAAAAATATACGAATTTTATAATCTCCTACAAGTACCAAAAAATGATGTGAAATGTTATTTTTAGAAGGCTATAACTCACAAATTTGTAAAAAATGAGTTATTTATCTAAAACATGTGAAATCTCTAAAACCATAAAAATATCAAAAATGATATGAAATATTATTTTTAGTAGGCTATAATAACCCACAAATTTGTAGGAAAATGAGTTATTTTTCCAACACATGTGATCTATAAAATCATAAAAATATCAAAAATGACATGATATATTATTTTTAGAAGGTTATAACCCACGAACTTCAAAGAAAATAAGTTATTTAGTAAAAACATGCAAACTCTATAATCTCCTACAAGTAAACAAAAATGATGTGAACTGTTTTTTTAGAAGGCTATAACTCACAAATTTTTAGAAAAATGAGTTACTTTTCTAAAACATGTGAAATCTATAAAACCACAAAAATATCAAAAATGACATGATATAATATTTATAAAAGGTTATAACCCACGAATTTGAAAGAAAATGATTTATTTAGTATAAACATGCAAACTCTATAATATCCTACAAGTAATCAAAAATGATGTGAAATGTTATTTTTAGAAGGCTATAACTCATAAATTTGTAGAAAATGAGTTATTTTTTGCAAAAAATTTGAAATCTATAAAATTATAAAAATATCAAAAATGACATGATATATTATTTTTAGAACGTTATAACCCACGAATTTGCAAGAAAATAAGTTATTTAGTTAAAACATGCGAAATTTATAATCTCCTACAAGTAATCAAAAATAATGTAAAATGTAATTTTTAGAAGGAATAACTCACAAATTAGTAGAAAATTGAGTTGTTTTTTCAAAATATGTGAAATCTATAAAATCATAAAAATATCAAAAATGACATGAAATTTATTTTTAGAAGGTTATAACCCACGAATTTGCAAGAAAATGAGTTATTTAGTAAAAACATGCGAAATTTATAATCTCCCACAAGAAATCTAAAATGATGTGAAATGATATTTTTAAAAGGCTATAACTCACAAATTTATAGGAAAATGACTTATTTTTTCAAAATATATAAAATCGTAAAAATCGTAAAAATATCAAAAATGACATGAAATATTAGTTTTTAGAAGGTTATAACCCATGAATTTGAAAGAAAATGAGTTATTTAGTAAAAACATGCAAATTCTATAACCTCCTACAAGTAATCAAAAATAATTTCAAATGTTATTCTTAGAAGGCTATAACTCACAAATTTGTAGAAAAATGAGTTATTTTTTCAAAACATGTGAAATCTACAAAACCATAAGAATATTAAAAACGTATTGATATATTATTTTTAGAAGGTTATAACGCACGAATTTGTAAGAAAATGAGTTATTTAGTAAAAACATGCGAAATCTATAATCTCATACAAGTAATAAAAAATGATGTTAAATATTTTTTAGAAGGTTATAACTCACAAATTTGTAAAAAAATGAGCTATTTTTTCAAAATATGTGAAATCTATAAAATCATAAAAATATCAAATATGACATGAAATATTATTTTTAGAAGGTTATAATCCACGAATTTGCAAGAAAATGAGTTATTTAGTAAAAATATGTGAAATCTATAATCTCCTACAAGTAATCAAAAATGATGTGAAATCTTATTTTTAAAAGACTATAACTCCCAAATTTATACTAAAATGAGTTATTTTTCCAAAACATGTGAAATCTACGAAATCATAAAAATATCAAAAATGGCGTGATATATTATTTTTAGAATGTTATAACCCACAAATTTGAAAGAAAATGTGTTATTTAGTAAAAACATGCAAAATCTATAATATCCTACAAGTAATCAAAAATGATGTGAAATGTTATTTTTAGAAGGTTATAACTTACAAATTTGTAGAAATGAGTTATTTTTCCAAAATATGTGAAATCTATAAAATGATAAAAATATTTTAGAATGTTATTTCCCACGAATTTGATAGAAATTGAGTTATATAGTTAAAACATGTGAAATCTATAATCTCCTACAAGTAATCAAAAATGATGTGAAATGTTATTTTTAGAAGGCTATAACTCACAAATTTGTAGAAAAATGAATTACTTTTTCCAAAACATGTGAAATCTCTAAAATCATAAAAATATCAAAAATGACATGATATATTATTTTGTTATAACCGACGAATTTGATAGAAAATGAGTTATTTAGTTAAAAGATGAAAAATTTATAATCTCCTACAAGTAATCAAAAAATGATGTGAAATATTATTTTTAGAAGGTTATAACTCACAAATATGTACAAAAATGAATTATTTTTCCAAAATATGTGAAATCTATAAAATTATAAAAATATCAAGAACGACATGATATATTATTTTTTAGAAGGTACCCACAAATTTGAAAGAAAATGAGTTATTTAGTAAAAACATGCAAACTCTATAATCTCCTACAAGTAAACAAAAATGATGTGAAATGTTATTTTCAGAAGACTATAACTCACAAATTTTAGAAAAATGAGTTACTTTTCCAAAATATGTGAAATCTATAAAACCATAAAAATATCAGAAATGACATGATATATTATTTTTATAAGGTTATAACCCATGAATTTGCAAGAAAATGAGTTATTTAGTAAAAACATACGAATTCTATAATCTCCTACAAGTAATCAAAAATGATGTGAAATGTTATTTATAAAAGATTATAACTCACAAATTTGTAAAAAATGAGTTATTTTTCCAAAATATATGAAATATATAAAATCATAAAAATATCAAAAATGACGTGATATATTATTTTTAGAAGGTTATAACCCACAAATTTGCCAAAAATGAGTTATTTAGTAAAAACATGCAAAATTTATAATCTCCCACAAAAAAGCAAAAATGATGTGAAATGTTATTTTTAAAAAGCTATAACTCACAAATTTGTAGAAAAATGATTTATTTTTCCAAAATGTATAAAATCTATAAAATTGTAAAAATATCAAAAATAACATAAAATGTTATTTTTTAGAAGGTTATAACCCACGAATTTGAAAGAAAATGAGTTATTTAGTAAAAACATGCAAACTCTATAATCTCCTATAAGTAATAAAATAATATGAAATATTATTATTAGAAGGTTATAACCCACAAATTTGCAAGAAAATGAGTTATTTAGTAAAAACAAGCAAAATTTATAATCTCCTACAAGTAATCAAAAATGATGTGGAATGCTATTTCTAGAAGGCTATATCTCACAAATTTGTAGAAAAATGAGTTATTTTTCCGAAACATGTGAAAACTATAAAACCATAAAAATATCAAAAATGACATGATATATTATTTTTAGAAGGTTATAACCCACGAATTTGCAAGAAAATGAGTTATTTAGTAAAAATATACGAATTTTATAATCTCCTACAAGTACCAAAAAATGATGTGAAATGTTATTTATAGAAGGCTATAACTCACAAATTTGTAGAAATGAGTTATTTTTCCAAAACATGTGAAACCTATGAAATCATAAAAATATCACAAATGACATGATATATTATTTTTAGAAGGTTATAACTCACGAATTTGAAAGAAAATGAGTTATTTAGTAAAAACATGCAAACTCTATAATCTCTTACAAGTAATAAAAAATGATGTGAAATGTTATTTTTAGAAGGCTATAACTCACAAATTTGTAGAAAATGAGTTATTTTTCCAAAACATGTAAAATCTATAAAATCGTAAAAATATCAAAAATCACATGAAATGTTTTTTTAGAAGGCTATAACCCACGAATTTAAAAGAAAATGAGTTATTTAGTAAAAACATGCAAACTCTATAATCTCTTAGAAGTAATCAAAAATGATGTGAAATGTTATATTTAAAAGGCTATAGCTCACAAATTTGTAGAAAATGAGTTATTTTTCCAAAACATGTAAAATCGTAAAAATCGTAAAAATATCAAAAATGATATGAAATATTATTTTTAGAAGGTTATAACCCACGAATTTGAAAGAAAATGAGTTATTTAGTAAAAACATGCAAACTCTGTAATCTCCTACAAGTAATCAAAAATGATGTGAAATGTTATTTTTAAAAGGCTATAACTCACAAATTTGTAGAAAAATGAGTTATTTTTCCAAAACATGTAAAATCTATAAAATCGTAAAAATATCAAAAATGACATGAAATATTATTTTTTAGAAGGTTATAACCTACAAATTTGAAAGAAAATGTGTTATTTAGTAAAAACATGCAAACTCTATAATCTCCTACAGGTAAACAAAAATGATGTGAAAGGCTATAACTCACAAATTCTTAGAAAAATGAGTTATTTTTTCAAAACATGTGAAATATATAAAATCATAAAATTATCAAAAATGATATGATATATTATTTTTAGAATGTTATAACCCACAAATTTGATTAAAAATGACTTATTTAGTTAAAACATGCGAAATCTATAATCTCCTACAAATAATCAAAAATAAAGTGAAATGTTATTTTTAGAAGGCTACAAGTCACATATTTGTAGAATAATGAGTTATTTTTCCAAAACATGTGAAATCTATAAAACCATAAGAATATCAAAAATGTCTTGATATATTATTTTTAGAAGGTTATAACCTACGAATTTGCAAGAAAAATGAGTTATTTAGTAAATATATGTAAAATGTATAATCTCTTACAAGTAATCAAAAATGATGTGAAATACTAATTTTGGAAAGCTATAACTCACAATATGTAGAAAAATGAGTTATTTTTCCAAAACATGTGAAATCTATAAAATCATAAAAATTTCAAAAATGACATGATATATTATTTTTAGAATGTTATTACTGACGAATTTGATAGAAAATGAGTTATTTAGTTAAAACATGCAAAATCTATAATCTCATACAAGTAATCAAAAATGGTGTGAAATGTTATTCTTAGAAGGCTATAACTCACATATTTGTAGAAAAATGAGTCATTTTTCCAAAACATATAAAATCTATAAAATCATAAAAATATCAAAAATAACATGAAATAATATTTTTTAGAAGGTTATAACCCATGAAGTTGAAAGAAAATGAGTTATTTAGTAAAAACATGCAAACTCTATAATCTCGTACAAGTAATCAAAAATGATGTGAAATGTTATTTTTAGAAGGCTATAACTCACAAATTTGTAGAAAAATGAGATATTTTTCTAAAACATGTGCAATTTGTAAAATCATAAAAATATCTAAAATGACATGAAATATTATTTTTAGAAGGTTATAATCCACGAATTTGCAAGAAAATGAGTTATTTAGTAAAAACTTGTGAAATCTATAATCTCCTACAATTAATCAAAAATGATGTGAAATATTATATTTAGAAGGCTATAACTCACAAATTTGTAGAAAATTTAGTTGTTTTTCCAAAACATGTGAAATCTATGAAATCATAGAAATATTAAAAATGACATGATATATTATTTTTATAATGTTATAACCCACGAATTTGAAAGAAAATGAGTTATTTAGTAAAAACATGCAAACTCTGTAATCTCCTACAAGTAATCAAAAATGATGTGAAATATTATTTTTAGAAGGCTATAACTCACAAATTTGTAGAAAAATGAGTTATTTTTCAAAACATGAGAAATCTATAAAATCATAAAAATATCAAAAATGACATGATACATTATTTTTAGAATGTTATTACTCACGAATTTGATAGAAAATGAGTTATTTAGTTAAAACATGCAAAATATATAATCTCCTACAAGTAATCAAAAATGATGTGAAATGTTATTTTTTAGAAGACTATAATTCACAAATTTGTAGAAAAATAACTTATTTTTTCAAAACATGTAAAGTCTATAAAATCGTAAAAATATCAAAAGTAAGATTTAATATTTTTTAGAAGGTTATAACCCACGAGTTTGCAAGAAAATGAGTTATTTAGTAAAACATGCGAAATTTATAATCTCCCTTAAGAAATCAAAAATGATTTGAAATGTAATTTTGAGAAGACTATAACTCACAAATTTGTAAATATATTTGAACCCCTATTTTCATTCTAATTGCTCGTGAATTTATATATCCAATTTGTTATGTGTTTAAACAAAATATTATCAATCTATACAACTTGTTATCATGTACGATTAACATTATACTGTTAACTATACCATTATCGTGTTAACTATATTAATATCATGTTAACTACATCAGTATCGTGTTAAATATACCATTTTCGTGTTAAAATGGTCAAGTGTTTTTTGGTAATATGTGTTGTTATTTTTCAAATTAAAATTTATCATTATCATATCCTTAGTTTTTCAATCTTCTATAGTTATTGAATCAAATCACCCTTTATTATATTCTTTTGTATAATCTCTTACATTCAATGCTAATCAAGTTATTATATCACACTATTTACATGTACATTCAATGCTAATCAAGTTATTATATCACATTATTTACATGTACATTAGTTTAATAATATGAACAACTTTGAAATATCTAATAAAACTACTTTTCTTTTGCGTGAATATAATGTGTAACTGTAAAACAAAAGTTGGGACAAAATCTTTAAACTGTTTATGCTAATGAGTAATCACATACAAAAGATCCAGAAAAGATAATGTATTTTAATTAAATAATAAGCACATGATTGAATAATTACATAAATTTTACTTTTGTTTTGCATGAATGTGATATACAACTGTTAAATTAAAGTTTCTCTCAAAAAATGTTCATATTGATGAGTAAATCATATACAGAAGATCAACAAAAGACAGTGTAATGGACCCATCATTTGCACTCAAAGGAGCTTTTTTACATTTAATTTGTTAAGAAAATAAAATTGGCAAATTTCATAAACAGTTGACTAATTTATTGGAATGTGATTGAATTTTGGTAAGTGGGTGAATTTAAAATATTTAGCTTTTTCTTCATTATTAGGTCGGTCCTTAATGTCAAACAAGATTATCATAAATTAGCCTAATCATTTTCAATATTTGATATAAATTAAACAACCAAATTTTCATATTTTAATGGTTATCATTCAATAAATCATTTTTGATATCAAGCAAATATGCATGAACTATTTATCAAATTTTCTTTTACCTAATATGAATAATGATACGCTGGACAATTATAATGTCTTTTTCTATCTTTTTAATTATTTCTTCTTTTACAAGTTATGGACTAATGTAAAAAGAAGAAAATAAATATATACATATTAAAGAAAAGGTGATTGTAATTTGGACAAATAAGACGAATAATTCTAGATTGATTAGTCTTTGAATCATCATTACAAAAATTGTCGTTTTCATGAAGTCATCATCATCCACCTTTCATTACACCAACAATAAAATACAATTAAAATACAAATTACATAGTTTGCTTAAGGATGATTTTATATCCTAAACATTCAGTTACAAATTGGAAAATATCTTAAATATAATATATATATATATATATAATTTGAGAATTTTCATTTTTAAAAATCAAAATAAACATATTTTTTTAGTTTTTTACTGCACAAAATAAATATTTGTTCACAAACTATATTTTTTTTGTCGACAATTAGATCGACAAGATCTAATATATATCTTAAAATTTATAAATACGTGATGGTATCTAACTATTAGACTGACATGAATTTAGATTAATTTATAAATAAAATTACTGTGCTTTTTTTAATTAAACTATTAATTCCGATTAAAAAAAGAGAGTGGTAAATTTATGATTTTTATAGCTGCATTGAGACTGCAAATATTTATTTCAAAATAATATATATATTTTTTAAAGGGGTTGAATAATATAATAATGACACTATACATAAAATAGTATAATTAGTGGGCATGAGGGAATCTAATCTATAGAGTAGAAAGATGTCACAAAAATATGCGCTCGTGCGGTTCTTAATACTGACAAAATCCTTACTCGGCCCAACTTACGGCCCACACGCCTCCAAACAGTTTCCGCCTTTTCATAAAACCCCTTCTTATTTTATTTCTTTTCTTATTGTACCTACTATTATTTAAATTATTTCTTACAACCCCTTTGTCTCTTTCCTCACCATATTTTATTCAACTTTTTCGACCCTATAAGCTATCGACATTTACATCGGATATCACACGAGCTGTATAAATTTTAATTATACTCTAATCTTTTTTTCTCAATTTACTATGTGTTTTGAAATCTTATGACTTCAAAATGTAAAATATCTCTAAGTACAAGAGATTTTATAGAGAAAAAAGAATATAAATGTGTTGAATCAAGAAACATATGTGATGAAATGATTAGTTTTTCTGTTTATTTATGTTAAAGAACAAAATTAATATAGTTTTATCTGATTTTATCGATTTTACTTAAATATAAATTTAAAGTTTAATTTAGAATTTATTTTGTTAGCGAATCTCGATATTAGCTAAATTTGATCCCATTTGTAAAACACTAAGTAACTAAAAGTGTACGAATGCATATTAGAAAGATTTTACGGAAGCCTTTTTTTAATCAATGACAATATTAATATTAGGCCACAATGACCAATCTATTAGTCAAATTCCTACATAAATTTTGTAGATGGTAAAACTCGATTCCAGTTGCTGCATATACGTCTGCTTATAATAAACTTTTTACCAACTACTGGACTAAAAATCACTTGCATCTTAAGGAAGCTTAGCTTAGTTTATTCTCAAATGTTCCTTGATAGAGTCACTTAATTATATGGCCTTAGGTTAAAAGTTGGATATAATGTGAAGGTGGCAAAAAAGCTAAGCGGCAATAACATGTATAAAAATATAATATGGGGCCACAAAACTAATATACAAAAACAAATAAGGACTAAAAGTGAAATTAAGAAACATTTATTTTAGTTAAATTCTTTATAGATATAATAAGCTAGTGCTTCGTGCCGTGTAGGGTTAGAAAATTGCATAAATTGCGTAGAAACATACGAGAAAACTAAGGAAAAAAGCATAACTTTATCGTAATTATAGTCATAATTTAATTTGCATTTGTATAGACTAGGTGTTACTATTTATATATGGGAACAAGAGACCTCTTGATCTAACCCAATAAAAAGTTAGATTAAGACATTTAATTATTTATTATGAATCCAATCTAATTGTTTGACTATAAGTCCCAATTAAAATTTATCACCAACGGCCGTAAGTGACTTTTAGTACAATAGTTAGTTAAGTCTACTAAACGTAAATGTATACACATAATTTGGGATTAAATACCATCGTCTACAAAATTTATATAGAAATTAGACTAATGAACCGACTATTAAGATCCAATATTGATATTGTCATTGACAAAAAAAAAATTTTATCACCAACGGCCAAAACATAATGTATATAATTATATAAAACTTTATCAATTAATTTAGTGGCTTTCAAATCCTGCTCTTATTATTGTAGATAGAAGATTCGATTCCTGATACTTAGTGCCTTAAGAATTTGTAAAGTAACTATATCACCGGACCACTTCTCTTCGGCATATAATTACAGGTTTTGTTAATAAAAAAATCATTTTAATTTTGAGATAACTTAATTATTATTTGTATTAATCATAGTGTACGTATACAAATATAACTTTCATAAAACAGTAGATCTGAATTCTAAATCAATCTCAATAGATTTATTACTGTTAAACATTTGACTAAATTAATCATTAGATACAGATATTAAAGAGGAAATTAATCTTTATTATCATGATTATGTTTTTTCTCTTTTTTTCTGTAGGATTATATGCTTCATTTATCTGCTTTTTCTTTTTTTTCTTGCTTTTTTTTTCTTTCTTTGCCATATTTTTTTCTAATTATTTCAAACTTTGTTCTCTATTGCTTTTGCAATTTCTCCACAAAGATAAAATTTAAAAATAATAATTAAAGAAATAATTCACTTTACAATGAGACCTTTGATATTTCTTTCCAACTAGAAGAAGACTAATTAAGAACCCATCAGCTCCTAAATTACGCAAACATAAAGAAGTTTTTTTTTTTTTTTTTAAGTTTATTTTCTCGAGAATTCTTGTTTATTTTTCCGGGAAAATTCACTTTTTCTGAGTGATGGTCGTGCTAAATAAAAGTTTCCACTCTATGTAAACACTTCTCTCTTTGCTACCGAATCTTAAACAATCTGATTTTGGAAAGAATTAAAAAAAAAAAAACTTTGGTTTTTTTTTTGAATCCGACCATCTCTGCAACATCGTACTTTGAGCAGAAACTGTATCTTAAAACTATCTCTGTTGTCTTCTTCATCAGCTAAACTCTGTTTATGTCTCTCTGTGATTCTGTCTTCTTCTTCCTAAACAAGGTTCCATATTTATATCGATTTTCCATGTAAACGACTGTTTTTTTTTGTTTTGCTGTTATTCTGAAAACTAACTCTGTTTTTGCTCTTGTCTTTGTGAAGCAATGAAGCAAAAATGGCTATTTGTGTTGATTCTCTGTTTCTTTGTCGTAAACATTCATGGAAAAGAGATCATCAACGAAAATGCTCTGTTAATGGCGTTCAAGCAATTCTCTGTTAAATTTGATCCCAATAAAGTTCTAAGCAACTGGAAATACGAGTCTGGTACTAGCTCATGCTCTTGGCGAGGTGTTTCTTGTTCTAACAATGGTCGAATCGTCGGATTAGACCTTCGAAATGGCGGTATCACCGGAACCCTAAACCTAATTAACCTCACGGCGTTGCCTTATCTTCAGAATCTTCACTTGCAAGGAAACTATTTCTCTTCTTCCTCTGCTTCTGATTCCTCTGCTTTTGATTCCTCTGGTTGTTATCTTCAAGCTCTGGATTTGTCTTCAAACTTGATTTCAGACTTTTCTATGGTGGATTACGTTTTCTCTAACTGTTCGAATCTGGTTTCTGTGAATTTCTCCAACAACAAGCTCATCGGAAAATTGGGTTTTGCTCCGTCGTCTAAGAGCTTAACTACTGTTGATCTCTCCTACAATATCTTATCGGAAAAGGTCCCGGAGAATTTTATCTCAGAATTTCCGGCGTCGTTGAAGTATCTCGATTTAACACACAACAATTTATCCGGTGATTTCTCCGATTTAAGCTTCGGATTTTGTGGGAATCTCAGCTTCTTTAGTTTATCGGAAAACAATATCTCCGGTGATAAGTTCCCAATTACTTTATCGAACTGCAAATCCCTCGAGACGTTGAACATCTCTCGGAACAATCTCGCCGGCAAAATCCCCGGTGGTGTATATTGGGGAAGTTTTCAGTCTCTGAAGCAGCTTTCTCTAGCTCATAACCATATCTCCGGTGAAATTCCACCGGAGCTTTCTCTACTATGCAAAACTCTGGTTAATCTCGATCTCTCTGGAAACACTCTCTCTGGTGAGCTTCCTGAAGAATTCATGGCTTGTGGCTTATTACAGAACCTTAATCTTGGGAACAACTTCTTGTCTGGTGATTTCTTAAGCACTGTTGTGAGTAAAATCACTGGAATCACTCATCTATATGTTGCTTACAACAACATTTCAGGTCCTGTTCCTGTTTCTCTTACAAACTGTTCGAGTCTTCGAGTTTTGGATCTTAGCTCGAATGGTTTCACTGGAAATGTGCCGTCTAGTTTCTGCTCTTTGCAAAGCTCTCCTGTTCTGGAGAAGATTCTCATAGCTAACAATTATCTATCAGGAACTGTTCCTATGGAGCTTGGTAAGTGTAAGAGCTTGAAGTCTATTGATCTCAGCTTCAATTCTCTCACTGGTCCCATTCCAAAGGAGATATGGACATTGCCAAATCTGTCGGATTTGGTTATGTGGGCAAATAATCTCACTGGAAGAATCCCAGAAGGTATTTGTGTTAAGGGAGGAAATTTGGAAACTCTCATCCTCAACAACAATCTCTTAACTGGTTCAATCCCTGAGTCGATCCAATGGTGCACCAACATGATCTGGATCTCTCTTTCGAGCAATCGTTTGACCGGGAAAATCCCAAGTGGGATTGGTAAACTTTCTAAGTTAGCAATCCTGCAGTTGGGGAACAATTCTTTGTCCGGGAACGTTCCACGCCAGCTTGGGAACTGCAAGAGCATGATCTGGCTTGATCTTAATAGCAACAATCTAACCGGGGATCTCCCGAGTGAGTTAGCTAGCCAAGCTGGGTTAGTAATGCCTGGGAGTGTTTCAGGTAAACAGTTTGCGTTTGTGAGGAATGAAGGTGGAACAGAATGCAGAGGTGCAGGGGGATTAGTAGAGTTTGAAGGCATTCGAGCAGAACGATTAGAGAGGCTTCCAATGGTTCATTCATGTCCCGCGACACGAATATACTCAGGCATGACAATGTACACATTCACAGCAAATGGAAGCATGATCTACTTTGACATCTCGTACAATGCTGTTTCAGGTTTTATACCTCAAAGTTATGGTAACATGGGCTATCTCCAGGTCTTGAATCTAGGACACAACCGAATAACTGGAACTATCCCAGATAGTCTTGGAGGATTGAAAGCGATTGGTGTTCTGGATCTATCTCACAATGATCTTCAAGGTTACTTACCCGGATCATTGGGATCACTTTCTTTCCTCAGTGATCTAGATGTCTCTAACAACAACCTCACTGGTCCAATCCCATTTGGAGGTCAGCTTACAACGTTCCCTGTCTCAAGATATGCAAACAACTCTGGTCTATGTGGTGTTCCTTTGCGTCCCTGTGGCTCAGCTCCTAGGCCCATTACCTCTCATGTTCATGCCAAGAAGCAACAAACAGTGGCAACTGCTGTAATTGCTGGTATCACATTTTCTTTTATGTGCTTAGTGATGCTAATCATGGCGCTTTATAAGGTGCGGAAAGTTCAGAAGAAGGAACAGAAGAGAGAAAAATACATTGTGAGCCTTCCAACATCAGGAAGCCGTAGTTGGAAGCTCTCTAGCGTACCTGAACCGCTTAGCATCAATGTTGCTACGTTCGAGAAACCTTTGAGAAAGCTCACTTTCGCTCATCTTCTTGAAGCCACAAATGGGTTTAGTGCAGAGACTTTGATTGGATGTGGTGGATTTGGAGAAGTCTACAAGGCTGAACTAAGAGATGGATCTGTTGTAGCAATCAAGAAGCTGATTCGAGTTACGGGACAAGGCGATAGAGAGTTCATGGCTGAGATGGAAACAATAGGAAAAATCAAACACAGAAACCTCGTTCCTCTTTTAGGATATTGCAAGGTAGGTGAAGAGAGACTTCTTGTTTACGAATACATGAAATGGGGAAGCTTAGAGACTGTTCTTCACGAGAAATTATCGAAAAGAGGTGGGATCTTCCTCAACTGGGCCGTGAGGAAAAAGATAGCCATTGGAGCTGCAAGAGGACTAGCGTTTCTGCATCATAGCTGCATTCCTCATATAATCCACAGAGACATGAAATCAAGCAATGTTCTTCTAGACGAAGATTTTGAAGCTCGTGTCTCGGATTTCGGAATGGCAAGGCTTGTAAGCGCTCTAGACACACATCTAAGTGTGAGCACACTCGCAGGCACACCAGGATACGTTCCACCAGAATATTACCAAAGTTTCCGGTGTACAGCCAAAGGAGATGTTTACAGTTACGGAGTTATACTTCTTGAGCTTCTCTCTGGTAAGAAACCAATCGATCCAAAGGAGTTTGGAGAAGACAATAACCTTGTTGGGTGGGCGAAACAGCTCTATAGAGAGAAACGAAGTGTTGAGATCCTTGATCCAGAGCTTGTAACAGAGAAATCAGGTGATACAGAGCTGTTTCAGTACTTGAATATCGCGTCTCAGTGCTTGGACGATCGACCATTTAAGCGACCAACAATGGTTCAAGTGATGGCAATGTTTAAAGAGCTTAAGGCTGATACAGAGGAAGATGAAAGTGTCGATGAGTATTCACTTACGTTGGTTGAAGAATCGCGAGATAAGGAGCCTTGAGAGTGACAGAGAGAGATTTGGGAATGCTTTGTTACTTCTTCCAAATTTTGGTGTCACTGTACATAACAGAAGAAGCTTGAGCAAGAAGAAGAAGACATTGAAGAGTTACTCTAGCTGTTAAGCTTCTGGTTTCTCTTTGGAGGGTTTTGTCTTTGGTTTAACTTGTCAAACACGGTAAGAGAAGTTCCTCGTTGTAAACTTGTTTTTCACAAAATTATTAGAACATGGTTTATTTTCGAAACGATTTTCTGTTCAGAGTTTAGCAATCATTTAGAAGAATTTGATATTTTTATATAGCAAAACCCGAATTAGACCAGAATACGAATTTTGTACCAATTTTGGCCATGAGAACAGCTCCTATGTTAGATACTTAGATGATAGTTTTCTGCTATCACTAATGGAAACAACTAAGGAATTTTAACCATTGCAAATGTGAGCACTGAACATACCATACCAATAAATATGCCAAAAACTGATGTTTTGCTCATTCACTTCCAAGCTTTCCTTCCTCTGAACTGGCTTCCGCTGAGGCTATTCTTCATCTTCTTGGCTCGCTTTGATTTCCCAACCTTTGATCTTATAGCAGCGAGAGGCATATTCTTCTTGTGCTCCTTGTCTTTATTGCTCGATCCTCCAGTCTGTGTTTTCAATTCAAGCAATTATTGGATCATCAAACATGCATTCTATGCTCTCTAAAACACAAACAGAAACAAAAACCGATACCTTCTTCTTCTTGATGGCACTCTTCGATTGGTATTTCCCTCGCTCCTCCCTACCCGCTCTAACTATTTCCAGCCTTTCTTCTTTTGTTAGTTTATGCCTTATGTGAGCCTGTTGAGAAAGTGTGTATATATCTTCTCAGTTAACAAAATGGAGCTTCCTTCTCATAGTAACCAAGCTTACTTACTTCAAGTTTGGCTGGATTGACCAGCTTCTTACTTAGCTGATCAGAATCCGGAACTTTGAATCCTTTTCGAGCCAATGCAATTTCCGCATCTTTCTTTGCCTGTATGTGAGTGACACAAAGACATCAACAACGTTGGACTTTGCTTACCAAACTGAGGAAAACAGTCTTCTCTCTTTTCGAATATATATATATATATATATACCTGAAGTTCTTTGATTTTCCGGAAGTCCTCATTCGAAAGTATGCCATCACTTTCATCAAAAGATGGCTGTACGCTCTTTGCTTCTGCGCATCTCTTTAGTGCTCGTAGGCTTGTATCAGCAGTGACAAGACTAAGACTCGCATCAAAATCTACTAACTTCCTTTTCTTTCCCTTGGCTTGCTCTTTGTTTCCACTACCCTCCACAGAAGAAGAATCAGAAGCTTCTCCATCATCTTCTTCTTCTTCGTTTTCCGAATCATCACTGTCATTCTCTTCTTCATCACCACTGACCAAAGTATCAATATCACTATCACTATCACTATCATCTTCAGTGTCATCAACATCATCAGAATCTTCTTCAGCCTCGTCACATTCATCTGATATCAGCTCCTGTTCGATATCATCACTGCCAGGCAACGACACATCATCAGGCTCGCTCTCATCATCACTTCCTTGCAATAACTCAACATTTGGAACATTGCTGAAGACATTAACTTCTCCATATTTTTTAGGTCTGGCAATGGGACCTCCAGGTCGGCCACGGTCTTTTTTCACTAGAAGCGAAGGGTTGATCTGAAATTACACAACACGTAATTATTGGTTAACCACATACATTGATTATTTATGTTCCAATTAAGAGAATCAAATGCTCCTCCTACCTCCCTGAACAATGAGATGAGGGAACGAGCTCCTGCTGAGATGGCTTTTTCGCGGGCATAGTCCTTTTTATACCGAGCAAGATCTTGCAGTAAGTCTTCTGTCATCAGCTAGAAGAAGCAAAAAGACAATTCATATAGATAACTTTATATGAGAATATTAAAACAGAGTTATGAATTAGTTACCTCGTGAATCCTAAGGCACATTTCTCGTACCACATTGAGTCCAACAGCAATAGCCTGGTTACATAAATGAAAACAAAACAAAATGTAAATGATAGAATAAGATTTCTAGTTAAGCCACATGATGTGAGAAAGCTTGAAATCACACCTCAGGAGCTGAACCTTTGTCTAAAAACTGATTTACTATTTGCTTGAACAGTGGCTCCACGGCATCCGAAGGTACCTGCTATTGAAATATCTAGGCTAAGGAGGTTAGAGTAGAATAATCTAGATTTGTGTTGTAAGATCTTTTGGAGGCTATAAATACCTCTTCACCCCCTCATTTGTAACAAGCACAAGAAATTGATAAGAAAGAGTGTTCATCATAAGTTCTAATATTCTCTCTAAAATTCTTTCAAGTATTCTCTAAGTGTTCTTCCATATTCATCTTCATACTTAGAGGGTCTTTTGTTTCTTTCGGGGTTCTCAGGTATTACGGTCTTGGGCTAGTGCTAAGCACTATCGGTGTCGGTTTCTCTACACCTGCCCGGAATAAAACTATTGGAAGGATCGAAGAATGAGAAAAGCGATAAGGTATTTAAAGTGGGAAATGTTTCTATACCCCATCATGGCAAGCTTGAACTGCTGCTGCAAGTATATGTGTTGTGTCCTTTCCACCTTGCTGCATTTAAGAGCATCGCCATTTTAATCAATGAAATATTAGAAAGGATCACATTTAGCAAATCTTACCTTAGCATACTTTTGAAGATAAGTATAAAAGCTATATAAATGCAACTTGTGAAGACCAATTGTTCGTGCAATAACTTTCATCATCATCAATCTGGTCTGCAAAATTTATTGAAATGAGACCGGGAAACCAAAAACAAAAAAGAGTTCGTAAGCTCATATGTTTCTACAGAATGGATGAAGAGAGTTAGAATATAATTACCTCAACCCGATCATTAGTTTTCCCAATGTTGTTGCCATTCTGAAGACGAGAAAGCAACCTCTCTGCAAAACTCTGCAAAAAAAAAAAAGAAAAACATTCATTTATAGCCAAGTCCATACTCTATCGTAATTACATTCCCTGCATATGAAACACTAGGAAATGAACCTGTGGATCATTTAGATGATTAAGAGGTGAATAAGTTGAAGCAGTGTTCTCAGATGAAGCACGCTGCTTTTTCTTAATACTTCGCATCGCCCGTCGCAGTTTTGCTTGCTTTTTCTTCTTGCTAGAAGATGTACCGTTGTTTTTGGCCTAAACACGGGAAGGGAAACATTTATTTAAATATAAACTAAAGCTCCATAGTATCATATAAACAGGACCTAGTATTATACTTAATTGTAATGATATGGATAACTAATGTATATATAGTGTTGTTTACCTTGTAAAGAGCCTCTCTGTAAACCACAACCTGAGGTGAAACCTCATCCTCGTCGCTGCTTGAAGCATCACTATCATCCTCATCGTGAATGTTGTCGTAGTCAAGAAGAAACCGAAGGGAGGATCTCATGATCCTGAAACAAACATGTTAAAAGAGACAAGTTAGTAATTTGACCAAGCAAATGATATTATCAACATAAGAAGAAGAAAAGATATACCTAGGTGAAGTATGAAAGCAAGCTTCACAAATGGCAATTGCTACTCTGTCATGTTGATCACCAAACCAGACCTTTCTTTTGTGAAGCTCACAAAGGGTAACAAGTGCTCTCTTAGACTTGCCTTCATCTTCTTGCTCCAACACAGAGAGCACAATCTTCTGAAGTGATTTGTGCCTTGGATCAGTAATACTCAACTTACGAATGGTTTGAACAATGTGAGAGAAAGCAAGCTTTCTCAAGTTTTTATCACCAAGAGTCTGAATATCCAGAAACAGAGCCAGCACATCCTCGATGACAAGACTCTTTATAACACACCAAAAAAAAGAACATTTATAAATTTCGATTACTAGGAACTCAGATTCGTATTAAAAAAAGAAAACATACCTTGCGATTCATGAGAAGAATGAGAGCTTGAGCTATATGATTCCGAAGCCCCGAGGGCATAGTTAGGCATGAAGTACGGAGTAACTGAGTCAATTGAGCAGGAAAAGCAGCGAGCTCCTTTGGATAAAACGGAGTGACATGAGCCAGAAACATGGCTCTGTCGCCTAGATCCTTCGCAATGGAAGCATCGGAGACAACGGAGGAGAAACTAAGAGCCGCTTGTTGCTGAAAGAGATCGATGGAGGCTTTGAACTGTTTGTAAATCAGATGAAGCTCCGTTTCGTATCCCTCACGGTCACGCTTGATTTGACCTTGAAGTACTGCAAGGTTTACCTTATCGGAGCTCCGGCCTGACGCCTTCAAGTACTCCATCGGATACGGCGGCGGCAGCGGCGGCTTCTTTGGAAAACAAATAATATAAATATGGATCAACGACTCTTTACCTAAACAAAAGTTAATATAGTTATCCCCTCAAAATCTTTACCTAGACAAAAGTTAATATAGTTATCCCCTCAAAAGCAATTAGACAAAACCAATATTGATAATCGGTTTAAAATTTTTTTCTTTTTTTGGTTAACCTAACTCATTCATATTGCTCCTACTTGAGGTGGAACCTCCACCTAGTATCTAGCTAGATTAGGGACAAACCAACTGGATCACCTGCTTCTTGACACCGATTTAAAAATTATTAAACCAATAATTCATAAAAACTAAAAATATTAAAAATTCTTAAATTTTTTTAAAATAATATTTCTTAAGATATCGACAAAAAAAAGTTATATCTTTTTATCACATAAAATGTTTCATATATTTTCGATTCTTATATTTAAATTAGTTTGAGAAACATGAATATTGCTATTATAAAGTGTTAATCTTGAATATTTATGAGTAGATCTATAATTTTAAGTGCAAACATACCGAGTTGCTCTCAGTCTGGTGATTAGAATGATTCAGCTAATGACTTGGTACCCGGGTTCGATTCCTATCTATTATATTATGGTAGCTTAAAAAAGAATTTTAAGGGTAGGCTTTAAGCTATGGATCGGGTCTTGTCGATCCAATGTTTACAAAAAAAAGTGCAAACATGATAAAAACAAATATAAAATAATAAAAAAAGGGAAAGACGATCATAGTCAAGTTTCATGCCGTAAATTTTAAGATTTCAGGAATAAGATGAAGGAAATTTGGAGCGAAAGATATTACAATTACTACGTTAGATAACTAACGTTGTTGATCATATATAATATTTAATATAAATATTTGGGAGGGAAATTTGAAGCAAGAAGATGAAGCCATTGAAGAGTTGGTGTAACTGTTAAGCATTGAAGGGTTTTGTCTTTGGTTTAACTTGTCAAACACGTAAGAGAAGTTCCTCGTTGTAAACTTTATTTAAAAGAAATTATAAGAACATGGTTTATTTTCGAATCGATTTTCTGTTAAGGGTTTCGCTCATGTAGAAGAATTTGATATTTTTTTAGTTTTGGTACCTTTATGATATCTTGAGCACGATTTATATCACTATATTTTTAGTCAAATCTTAGGCATATGTATAATATATGCATGTGAAAATCATTGAGTATAAAATAATAAAACTAATTCTAATCTTTATAACTTTTTTATAAAATTGCAATTAATTCTGTATAGTTTAAATGGAAAATCAATCCCTAAATACTCATAAATTTTTATAGTTTTATGGATGTAACCTTTTAATAGATTCACGATGAATGCAACAATCTACCTCTTATAGCTATTTTAAAAGGGAAAACAATTTTTTATTAAAATTCTTTTTTGTATACATGCACTTGCCATATTTACTGGTCAACATTTCTTTTTTGGTTATATTTATGCTATTTCCCTATTCTGCTAACCAAAATATGAAGTGTTTTAGAACTGACTTGAGTCCATATTCTGACTCAAATCTCACGTACTTCTGATTGGAATACTTAAGTCCATATTTTGCATGTTTTAATTTGATTTAAATTTTTGTGCAACCAATATTTTTGTTGATTTTAGATTAATATATAGTCGCGGTAATATTTAATCTATGTAATATATTATATTTTTTGTCAACGTGTAACTCTTCTATATTAGAACATAAATTATTTTCGCAGACACGATAATATCTATATTCATTTATAAACAGTGTAGAATTTTAATAAAATTAGTTTATCTTTAAATTCAACTTCTTCTATAGTAGATTATAAAGCCAATCATTTCAAAAAAAAACTTAATGATATTACACATAAAAAATAGTGAAAGTAATCAAATATATATATATATAATAACCTATATATATATAATAACCTTCATTTTTTATTTATCATCGAAGTAAACTACAAAAAATTTGGAAAATTTGTTTTAAAAAAGACAAAAAAGAAAAGAAATTACCTCTTAAAGCATTGTTGACACTAGGAAGACGAAAGTTTGACTATTTAAATTTGTTACCAAAATTAAAATGGTTACAAAGTTTACTATATAAAAATCTCCCTTCTATGCAATGCACATCTCCTCTGCTTTCTTCTTCTTCGTTTTCCTCCGGCTAACCTTTCTTCTACGCAGAAAGGTTTATCTTTGTTTAATCTATAGATATAATAAAGCATTTATTTCACTCATTTACCATTTGTCAAATTCTAAATCTCAAGAATCAACTCTTAAGAACTAAAAAATTTGTGTCTCTCTTTTTGTTTGGATTTAGTGGTTCTCTTGATTGAACGTTATGCTTCTCTTATTTGAGCTTTGTTTTTATAGAGATTTTGATGTTTTCGCGATCTTTGTGTTAGTTTCTGTTGTTCTACTATGATTAATTATCACTATTACACTTTAGATACTTTTAACATACTTTGGGTGCTTCTTTGACATTTTAGGGATCTCACAAAAGATGAGTGATAATGATGAAAACTTCATGGAAATGACATCTTATTGGGCTCCACCATCGAGTCCTAGTCCAGGAGAGATATTAGAGATGCTGAATCAAACCGATAATACTCAGAATCCGATCTCTGAAATGTTCCTTGATCATCGTGATACTCATGATCAAGCTGAAGAAAAACCTGGTCTTGGCGAAAGAATAGCTATGAGAACAGGATTCACACTTCCAACACTAGATACAGAAAACATCTCTGGTTTTGCTTCATTCTTCGGAAACACAAATGTTCTTTCTCCTGTACTTCCAATCTCTCCAGGGTTCAGTCCATCAGCTCTTTTGATATCTCCTACTATGTTAATATCTCATCCTTCACAGGTAAGTAATAACTTTGTCTTTTGTGTTTGTATATAGTTGTTCTAGATTACATGATAATATATGAATATATGATAAACTCTTAAATGAATCTATGATTCAACATTTATGTGAGACTATAATTGATGTATATTCTAATATATTGTCAGAGATTCAAGTTTAAATGTTTAACATGATATGTTAGTGTTTGACTGGGTTTTATATTTATGGAATTAAACTTATTCGCTAAGATCACCTACGTAAATAGAAATAATATTTATTTATATGTAATATATATAAAAAATAATATTATATATCGTCAAACACAGAATTTATCGTTCTTTTGTTTTGACTTTTGACGCGGTTTTGAGAATAATAGAAATTTATTGACTAGAAAAAAGTTACAAAATCTATCATTTCTTTTTAATTATTTATGATGTATTTCATACCTATTTCATTTACTATGTACAAATTTGTTCCATTATTTTGTTAAATAATAATACATTATATCTAAACCATAATTGCTTGTCTTTGGTGCATTCTTGTTGTTCTAGAGTATCTCTCTGTCTCCAGTCACCAATACCGAACCTCATGAAATGGTCGGAGTTTCCAGCGAAAATCAGATCACAACCACAATGATATCCAATGATCATCCTGATACAGCGATGCAAGTTGATTTGCCTCCTAAAGAAAGTACAAATAGAGTTCCTTGTGCCACAAGTTTGATTCATTTTTCTCTCTATATATGTATATATATTTGATAACATTTTTAATTGCGCCTGATGAACAGGCTTTGGTGATATTCCAACAGAAGAGTCTGTTTATATCCCATCTCATGAATCTCATGCTGAACCAAATGGAGATCCTTTACTCCCTCTTTTAGATCTTGATGATGTCTTTGATGAAACCGATGCAATCAACATCATGTCCATGGAGGAGGAGAGCGAGAAAGAGGATGAAAACAAAAATGATGAAAACGACGAAGAAGATGAAGATGCAAATGCAAATGAAAACGAAGCTCACGAAGTTATTGATGTTGATAGATTAGAAGACGTCGTACCATCAGTTCCAAAGAGAAGGTTCTCACAAAATTTAACATATATAGCAAATTAATATTAAATAACTAGTCAATTACATTAATTAACCATATCACATAAACTCTTGCAGGAGATCATATAATGTTACAAACATGATTGGAGCCACAAGGATTAGCAGGTCGATACATAGAGTCATAATTCAGATGGAATGCGAAGAAGACAATCCTGAAGATGGCTTTCGTTGGAGAAAATATGGTCGGAAAGTTGTCAAAGGAAACCCTAATCCGAGGTTATTCTTTGTCTTATTTTCATTTTTAACTTAATCCTTAATTTATCTATTTTCCAATATATTAAGTAGAATGTTTGACCGTATTATGAATCGAGCCTTATCAATTAGGTTCAGTTAGAATTGTATCCGTAGAGAATTTTTTAAGGATTTTTAATTATATGTAAAAACACTTTGTCTTTAAACCAGGAATAAGTAAAGTTATTTTTGGTTTACATTAAACACAGGAGTTACTACAAATGCACATCTCGAGATTGCATCGTGAAGAAGCTTGTGGAGAGAGGAGCAGACAATACTAAGTTACTTGTGACCACTTACGATGGGAAACATAACCATCCTGTACCACCGAAACGCATTGAGGCCGGTTCAAGAATTCGTTTTGGTGGTCCAACGAGAATGGCTCCAGTTCAAACCGATCTAACCAGCCTGTTTGGTCAGCCTCCTTTGGAACTGAGGCCTTTCACTTCGATTGGTCCACAAATGGATATGACACAGCTCTTTACGACCGGACTCACTAAGCTGCCGAGATTACCAGTTAACCAGAATACTGGTTTAAAGTACCGGAATAATGGACCGGTTAACCAGAATACTGGTTTAATATACCGGAATGATGAGCCGGTTAGCAAGAATACTGGTTTAATGTACCAGAATGATGAGCCGGTCAACCAGAATTCTGGTTTAATGTACCGGAATGATGAGCCGGTTAGCAAAAATACTGGTCTAATGTACCGAAATGTTGAGCCGGTCAACCAGAATTCTGGTTTAACGTACCGGAATAATGGACCGGTTAACCAGAGTACGGGTCTAATGTACCAGAATAATGAACCGGTTGACCAGAGTGCTGGTTTAATGTACAAGAATGGTGAACCGATTAACCAGAGTGCTGGTTTAATGGATCACAATGATGAACCGGTTGACCAGAGTGCTGGTTTGATGAACCGGAATGATGGAGCCATTAACCAAAATGCTGATTTAATGTACCGGAATGATGAACCGGATATGATACCAGACGGTACAGGAGGATGCAATGGAATCATGGATCTACTATATGGTCAGCTTGGTATTAATGTTTAGATGTAAACCGTGTTTTTTATCCTTCGTGGCATTGATATCTTTATAATTATATTCAAAAACTTCATTACTCATCAATTTAATTATGAACATTTTCAATTAATCGTATGATTTTTTTCTTTTAAAAATATTATAATATGGTCTATTTGATTAGCTTGATCTTTCTTTCTCATCAATACACACTAACAACTATTAGTATAACCAATTTTCTGTTAATATGATTATTATGTTTTAGATTTTTATCTTGGATTGATAAGCCTCAGTTTATAACTTAAACCCCAATATACATCAAATTATATATGCTAATATAATATCTAAAACATAAGATAACAAAACTCACTGAATTCTAACTAAGATGGTCCAGCTAAGATTCAAGTATCTAGAGTTCGATTCTTCCTTTAGAGTTGATAAATTAAATAAGAATTTTACAATTAATTAATTTTATAATAAATTAATCTAAAAATCTGTAAAATGTTTCTATTTTCTTCTCATATTAAAATAACTAATATAAATAAAAGTACCTGAATAAGTTTTAAACCAAATGAACAAAATATCGAATTAAAAAAACTAAACTCGACAAAATACCATAATGAGTCCTAAATATATATATATATATATCCAGAAAACTGAATCTAAACCCGAACCAAAACTAAATCAATATCTGAATTTATACCCGATATATTTTATTAAATTTTGGTCTTTAAAAGTTTTTTCTATTAAATATTTATTAATTTTAAATGTCTATATAAAAATTTACAACAAAATCCACCTTAGTTCTATTTTTAAGGGTTGTTACAAATCATATGTTAATTTTATCCTATAGTTTATAACACGATCAAAATGAAAATATTTCCCGCTTTAACCCAACTTAATTTTGTGTTGTCTTCGAATAATTTATACAATTATCTCTTAAAATTTTCTAAAAAGATATCAATTGTATATATTTATGTATAAGCATAAAGGAAAAAAAAAAGAAGAAGAGAGAGAGTTTTGTTCAAACCGGGTTTACTAGATTGTCTGGTTTTATTAAACCGATGGTTGATTGAGCCGGACAAGATGGTAAGGATAAATATAATCGTGTATCCAAACAATACCCTTCGTCTTTACATTGGCGTCAACGGCTCAAAAGGGGAAGAAGACGAGAACTTCTGCGAATTGAATTGAATTGAAGAGGGAGAGAGAATTCACCATGGAGGAAGTGACGAGATCTGTCTTAGCAGAGGAAATACTAAAGCGTTTAGATCTGGAGAATCTATGTTCCGTCGCCTGCGTTTCAACCACCCTCCGCTCCGCCGTTGTCTCCGGCGTTCTTCCTTCTCTTACCTCTCTGGATCTCTCTGTGAGTTTTCCAAATTCTATGGTTTCTTCTTCAGCTACTTTGGATGAAATTAATCGTTTTATTGAATTGTTAGGTTTTTTCTCCGGACGAGAAAACTCTGAATCACGTGTTGCGTGGTTGCATCGGACTCAACAACCTAACTCTGAATTGTCTTCGACTTAACGCTGCTTCTGTGCGTGGGGTTCTTGGCCCTCATCTCCGGGAACTTCACTTGCTCAGATGCTCACTTCTATCTTCCAACGTGCTCACTTCCATTGGTAGCCTCTGCCAAAATCTCCGGTACAGTTCCGTGTTCCCATTATCTTAGAGAGATGGCTCAATGAATTCTCGTGCTTGTTGTCGATATTAGTTTCTGCAATTGACGAGAAGTCTCATTTGTTCTCAATTCCATATAGAGAGATATTATCCTATAGATGATAATGAATCGGTTTAACTTTTGGTTCTGCATCATTAATCGAATCTAATCCAGTTTAGCTATGGCTTTTGTCAATCATTTTCTCTTGACTAGCTGTTTTTCAGTTTGAAGAATTGAGTTTTAAGCTATAAAATAGTGTTTTGTGACAGTTTTGAGTAATTAAGAGGTTTTTGGGTTCAATGACAGGGTTCTAACCCTGGAAATGGCAGACCTGGATTCTCCTGCTGTGTTTCAGTCTAACTTGACACAGATGCTTAACCGGTGTCCTTATCTGGAGGTAATTTGTTAAAGCTTGCTGAGGCATTGGTCCGAAGAAGCAAGAAAGTGTGAAATTGAATTGGGTTTTGTATTCTTGTGATGCTTGCAGTCTCTGCAACTAAATATCCGAGGTATCCTAGTAGATGCCACCGCATTCCAGTCAGTTAGGTTTTCTTTGCCAGAAACTCTCAAAGTTCTAAGGTTACAGCCACTGCTTGAGTCTGAGGCGATTCTTCTCATGAACAGATTCAAAGTCACTGGAACTTATTTATCTCAGTCTGATTATAGTGCTATGCTTTCTCCTTCACCTTCTTTTAATCTGCAGAGCCTGTCTCTTGTGCTGGACTTGATATCTGATAGGCTAATCATAGCTATCACGGGTTCTCTTCCTCAACTTATCAAACTGGACCTTGAAGATCGTCCTGAAAAAGAGCCATTTCCAGACAATGATTTGTCTTACACTGGGCTTCAGTCTTTGGGTTATTGTCAGCAACTCAGAAGCCTCTCTCTCGTTCGAACTTGTTACAACCGCAAGATATCATTCAAGAGAATAAACGACATGGGTATATTTCTGCTTTCTGAGGCTTGCAAGGGTTTAGAGTCAGTAAGACTTGGTGGGTTCCCAAAAGTCAGCGATGCTGGTTTTGCATCGCTCCTCCACTCATGTCGAAACTTGAAAAAGTTTGAAGTACGAGGTGCCTTCTTGTTGTCTGATTTGGCATTTCATGATGTCACAGGATCTTCCTGTTCTCTACAAGAGGTCAGACTCTCCACATGCCCTCTGATAACCAGCGAAACCGTGAAGAAACTGGGTTTGTGTGGCAATCTTGAGGTGCTCGACTTGGGCAGCTGCAAAAGTATATCAGATTCTTGCCTCAACTCTGTTTCAGCCCTTAAAAAGTTAACTTCTCTGAATCTCGCAGGAGCTGATGTAACCGACAATGGCATGGTTGCACTTGGTAAGTCAGATGTTCCTATTGCACAACTGTCTCTCCGTGGCTGTAAGAGAGTCAGTGACAGAGGAATATCCTATCTATTGAACAATGAAGGAACAATCAGCAAAACATTATCAACATTTGATCTCGGTCACATGCCAGGAGTCTCAGACAAAGCCATCCTCACAATTACCCGCAATTGCAAGGCTTTAACAGAGCTTTGTATCAGGAGTTGCTTTCACGTAACAGATTCTTCTATAGAGTTGCTAGCTACAAGGGAAAGACAAGTAGAAGGAGGAAGCAAACAATTAAGAAAGCTCAATGTACATAACTGTGTGAGCTTAACGACTGGAGCACTGAGATGGCTGAACAAGCCATCATTCGCGGGTCTGCATTGGCTTGGATTGGGGCAAACACGGCTCGCTGGTCGAAAAGAGACGGTCACAGCTACGATTTGTGGGCAAAGGCCGTGGCTCACGTTGTGCTTTGATGGGTGTGAGCTTGGATGCTATGATGGTTGGGAATTCCACACTCCTCAACGCCAGTGAGATAACTCATCGTCTCACTAGTTCATGTATTATTATTGTGTGCAATCTTTCAAAATCTATGTAATCTTATGTGTAATTTGATTTGACTTTTCTTAAATTCATTGTAAACTATTATTTATGTTATTGTACTTTGTAAACTGGTTCAAGTTGGACTAATGCCAAGTATTTTACTGTTGTTATAACGAAAAAATAATTTCACAATTTGATGTGTTTTGCATTTATATACACAAAATGTCAAAGATATGATTTTCACTTGCAATGGTAATTAGTAGAAAGCAATAGAAATTTGTTATTAATTGTTTGACATATAACCAAAACAAAAAAAAGAGTGAAAGTGGCTATATATTAGCCTGAGCAGATGGCAATACACACTTAAAATCTGGAGCTAAAGCCACCTACTCTTAACTCTACATTTGACTTTTTGATTGATTAATTAATTAAGTTGTCAAATTGATTAGTTAGTTATTAAGTTTTTTGTATTAAAACAATTAAGAAGGGGCATTTAACATTAACGACAAATGTACCTGAATCTACATCTCGTGTCGGCGTCACAAAACCGAACACCATAAAACCAGACTGTTGTCTTAAACATTAATTTCACTTCCACTTCATTGGAATTTAGTCGTCTATATTTATTTTCTATTCATTCATATTAACCTTCATTTTATAAACTTAATATTGTTTCAGTTTATCAAAACGTTGGGAGATTGCCGAGTTGTTCTCAGTCTGGTGGTTAGGATGATTTAGTTAATGACTTGGCATCCGGGTTCGATTCCTACCTGCTGCATCATGGTAGCTTAAAAAAAGAATTTTAAGTATGGGATTTAGAATATGAATCGGGTTTTGTCGATCCAATATTGACAAAAAAAGAAAAATGTTCAGAGACTTGTAGTCTTATGATATCTTTGCACAAAATATTTTGGAAATTCCTAGGTTTAAGTCTTATTTGGAAGGATTATACAAAAACTATTTTTTACTAAAGATTACAACCTAGACTTTTATGCGTAAATTTGCATTTGATTCTTGCACAAAATTTAGAATATTATTTTTAAATGTTTAAATAATACAGGTCTTTTCTAATTTAGTGTCGAAGATTCCGATCATTTCAAATATTTATCATAATATGTAAGTATTTAATAAATTTTCATATATGTGAAATTAGTCAGAGTCGTTCAAATCATTTTGGACAGTAATATAACAACCCTTAGATTATAATCAACCATGAATTTCAACAAGGAAAAACGCAGTTTAGTAGCGCGTTTGTTTTGGGTACAAAATGTCATGGGTTCTGAAATTAAACGGAGAAAAATTAAATTTGATTAATTCAACTGAGACTTTGTGTTATAAAAAGTTTAATAAAATAAATAGAAAATGAAATTATACGACCACAAGACCATAGATTACAAAACTTTGGAAAATGTATACAGATGGAAAAAAGTAAAAAGTAAAAAAAGCAAAGAATAAAAACTGGATTGAGATTGATGGAAGGAAGTAAAAAGAGAGTGGGTGTATGGAAGAGCATGAGGGATTGCTTCTGTCAGTTAACATATGATCATATTTACAATATATATATATATATTTAATGGTCATATATACAATATATATATATATATATTCACCTAAAACCCTAACTTCTTTATTTTTAGGTTTTTTATTTCCCTGACAAGTTATTATCCATAAAGCCATGGATGCTTTATTTTTACTTTTTTTAATAGAAACATTTATAATTTTTATTTATATAGGAATATATATAATTTAGTTGGGTGAAGTTTAGGTTATTTAGTAGCTACACGCAAAATTATTATTATTCAGCTCATGACGACGTACATGTTTCACCGTCTTGTCATATATAAGTAACTATTTCATGTTTTCATATTTTTGTTATAAAAATAAAAATAGGGTTGATAGGTTAATTTGACTGTTTAAGAAATTAAGCAGTCAAAATAATAATAATCGATCCACTAACATATCTAATATTATCACTAATGTCTTCTCCTATATCAACATATAGTTGACTTTATAAACTACTTCATATTTTGACAAATCAAAAATAACTAATATAATGTTGTCAACAAATTTTTTTTGTTTTTATTGGTTAACGTTTCAACGAAATTGTTTTTAAATATTTAATCTAGAATATAAGGTACAATTAAACAACAATTAATAAAATGGATATATAGAGATGAGTAAAGTCGGAAAAGTATTTTTAATCAAATGCTATGTTGACTAAATATTGTATAATTTTGACATGGTTTAAAATTTAGAAATTTGAGTTATGTTTCGATTAAAGAAAGCCCTATATAGAGGTGTTTAATTTGCTTATGATATTTTGAGTATGTATATATTTTATTCTATAATTCGGATGATTCAAATTTAGATATTATATTACCGTTATTCATATTCAAAGCAGATTGTTTACATGCTTAATCAGTAGCAAGTTGACTTCACCGTTGTTTTAAATTTGGCGATCTTTGGAGAATTTCATTTCGATAGCAGATTTCTAAATACGCTGCTTGCTCGAACCAAAAACCATTAGGTGAGTAATATAAAGTTTTTCTAATGCCGGATACAATATAATGAGAGAGTTTCGAACTCATACAACATATTACTATACTAACTTAAGTTCTTTTTGCTTTATCATGACCATGTTAGCTTTGTGTTATCTGCATTGATGTATCTTGGTATATATGTATATGTGGTTAATGAGAAGAATCGGATCTAAAAATGATCATTGCATTTAGAATTCAGACATAACTAGACGCGTGTGTTAATGGGTAGTTCATAGAGATGTGTGCAATGTTTTAGTTGAATGTATTTATGAATATAAATCATGTAAATGTGTTAGGGCAAAGAGTGAACAAAAGCTTACGAAAAAAGGGAAGAGAAAGAGACACGAAAGACGAGAGAGAATATACCTATGAACCAACCACAACTCTTGTGTGTTAGTATATTTAAAATTTGTTAGTAAAGCGTTGAAGACAGGTGATCTAGTGGAAACAACCATTTTAAAAATTCTCAGGCATTTGGATTTAATTTTTTTTAAGTGCAAGAAAAAGGAAAAAAAGAATTTAGAATTTGAGCTTTGACTATAAATCGAATTTTGTTGATCCAACTATAGTAAAGTTGATAAAAAGAAATTTTGTTAATAAAGTTTAAATAAATTTAAATATGTTAAAATCAATAACAAAAGTATAAATAAACACACCAATTTGTTTAATTTTTGACAACTTTGATGCTTTTGTTTCACCCGACAAATCGGCACCTTTTAGGGTTTTCATTACCTGTTTCTCCCCTGAAGACAAATCCCTTTTTTCACCACCATCAATTTACTAACTCTGATTATTTTTATAATTTTATACTAATTATTAATTGATTACGTACCTTTCTTGGAATTAACGAAAACTCATCATTTTTTTTTAACTCGACAAGAAAAAAAAGAATTTTGGGGAATCAAGAGGGAACCAGTGGTTGTTGTTTGATTATTCCTCTTAAGATCTCCTCTCTAGACATTAACCCTAGTTTTTTTAATTAAACTAATGTTTTATTGGCATCCAAGTGTTGATCTCAGTTTTCTAAGTAAGGATTATAATTTGAGAAATGGTTTATTGTTGGGTTAAGTTTTATAATAACACAAATTATAATCCATTATGATATATGTAATATAACTATTTAGAATTTAACTCTAATAGAATAAATAATTATTTTGATCACTCAATCAAAACTCCACAAATGACCGGCCTATTAACCAAGTTTCTGCATACTACAGATCGTAAAATTTGATCTATAGATATTCAAATGTATCTGATTTTAGTGAATTTACCACATGCCATTAAAATAAATGTTAAGATTAAGTTTATCAATGGATTTTAATATTAATTATTAATAAGTTAGTCTCTTGAAACATCTAATGTGTGAGATACCGACCGAACTATTTCAAATAATAATAATTTTATGCCACTTAGGTCAACAAACAAGATTCCCATATATTTTTATTTTCTTTTATTGATTCATAATTTAAAACCAATTTTTTTCGTACTAATGTGGGCTTTTGAGATTTCTTAATATTTTTAAAAATAATACTTATATTAAACACCTCCTAATTATGGAAATTATAGTTGTTAATATTTATGAGTTATATTTAATTATTTATTGATATGATACTTGATACATATCAATTTCTAAGAAATATTTTATTATTTTGTTTATTCATTTATTTTGCTTGTTCGTTTATTTTGCGGACAATTAGATCAATAATGATAACACAAACTTTTTCAAACCTCATATTTTAGTATAAACAATTACACAATTTTTTGGAGTCAAACACTAATTAATAAAAAAATATAGTAAAATGAATATTTAACCATTTAATCAAAATCATTTGTTTTTATTTTATTTTTTTGGTTCATCTAAATAAAGGTTATTAATAGTTTTTTGTGTGACAATTTTGAATATATATATATATATATATATATATATATGACAGAGAAACAAGAACTCTTTCTCTGCTGTATACATTATGGCAGTGATGAGTACTGGATTTAGCATTGGAAAAAGAAAATTTAGGAGACAAAGAAGAACATATGGTTCAAATGATTTGAGTTTGACAACTCGTCCCCTATCCATAGACTAGTGCAACTAAATACATACTCCTATTTTGCTTGCCAAATCTTCATATTAAAGAATATTGATTGCCGAGTTACTCTCAGTCTGGTGGTTAGAATGATTCAGCTAATGACTCAGAGCACCAAGGTTCGATTTCTCCCCACTACACTAGTAGAATAAAAAAGGATTTTAGGATGTGAGCTATGCTATAGATCGGGTCTTGTTGATCCAGTTGTTGACAAAAAAAAAGAATATCGACTTATAAATGAATAAGGCCGTAAGAAGTTGTACATTGGACTCACGTTGCATCTATAGTTGTCTTTTTCTTTGAAGTGTTTGTGTCATACGGACCGGCCGATACTGTTTAACATTGACACTATTAATTTGTGACTCTTCATTGAGCTCTTCCCCAAAGATCTTCATGTTATAACGAATAAAGTCAACTAGTTAGTAACTATGGAGCTATTCCAAATTTGGTCTTAAGTTTTCTTACATAAAATAATAGTGAATTTTTTCTTTATAGGATACAAATAAACATGAGTTCTATCAAAAAAAAATAAACATGAGTTTTCAATTCAACAAGTTGACAAATAAATAAAAAACCTTTATTAGTTTATTGTCTATATATATTGCTTATTTATTTATTATTTCCTCAGAATTGAATAGACAAAACATAATCTAAAACGAACCCTATCATCTGAAATTATATAGTTCTTTATAGTTAAACTCTGGTCGAGAAAAATGTAAATTACTAAATTATTTGACAAAATACATTTTCCCAATAATGCATTTGTAATTTTGACCCAATAATGCATAAGTGGATTGACCAATTTTTTTCTAGATACCATTGTTAGTTTTATTTCACTTTTAGATGTAACGAATATCAACAATATCTTTTGGATTGTTTGGATTTTGACTAAATGATAGACTTGTAAAAGTTACAATATTCTATTAAGCAAAAACTTTGTTAAAAGAAAACTTCAGTATACGACACAAAGATAAGACGGTCTCATATATATTATCATCACGACTTTTATATATATATATATATCATATTATATAAATTGGAAAAAGAAAAGAGCATGAGAAAGTGGAATCTCTCAAAAAGATCGAAGAGACAGATTAACAACTCTTTCGTCCTAATTATATTATTAAGCCACTTCTGTCCAAAATCAAGGCCATTCCCACAATTATATCTATAAACTCTCTTTGAATTTATAACTATGTCGACGTGACTAATAATATAAATCAGAATATTTCAATCAATTAGTTAATATAACCCACCTAACATTAATAAAAGTTATATCATATCATATGATGTAGAATCCTCCACGACATATATAAAATACTTATAAAATCAGATCAGTGGATACAAATAAAATCAAATCTTAAAAAAGCATCTAAAATACTAGTGGAATTTATATATAAAAAATATGAAAAAATGTAATTATATATGTCAAAACGATACACCTAAGATTGAGTTTGACAAAAAAAATTTAAAAAAAGATTTTTAGTAGGTTAAACACAAAAGATTAGGTTGTCTCTTTATTTGAACTTCCCAATAAACCAAAAAAAAAACACACATCCCAAGATTCCTCCGCCGTCGCCGGAGAGCCACCGTCCTCCTCCGTCATCTCCAAATCTCATTTTTGCCCTAACACCAAAAACCCTACCTCATTTAGGGTTTTTTCTTATCTTTCTTAGATAGACTAAAAGGTTCCGACTTATAGAGACCGTCGACTCTGACCAGTGAGGAGACTTAGTCTCCATCATTTCCATGATGAAACAGAGAAGAGAAGACGATTTTGCCAGCCAAGGAACAAAGAATCATTAAGAAGCTGAAGATTATAACCTTCTGAAGGATAATGAAGTCTAAGAAGAAGCTTAGCTTGAGACAAAGCAAAGCTTCCAATAGGAACATTAACAAAACCAACTCTCTTCATCATCTCTTCCCAAACTTCAAATCTTCTATGTCTTTGTTTCCTCTCAGCTTCTTCTGTAGCCACAACATCTATAATCTCCTTACCAAACCAACGTTGCTCTAACGTTAATCTCTCTCGACTATTTGGTGGTAAAGTAGCTTCCAATGAATCAAAGATCGCCATGTAATGATCTACAGCTTCAGAGAATCTATTCAAAAACGAATGATCTCCATGATTTGCTTCTCTCTCAACCATTGTTACTATTCTAGGGTTTAAGCTCTTGATCGCTGACAAAAAGTGATTGATCATCATATCTCCATCATCGTTAAAGAATTTGTATAGAAAATGAACACAGTTCACGGCGATGGTATCTCCTTGTGCGGCGGAGAGAGCTAACAATCTGATCTGTAACAAAAGTCCGGCGATATCTTCTTCTACAATCACTAACGTGTGAAACTGAAACTCAAGACCTAATGAGTTAGCAAACCGAGTTAACCGATCTCCAGTTCGGTTTAATACGGTTACGTCTTGACCACATCCGGTTATACGAAGAGAAGTACGTTGTTGTTGATTATTAGGGTTTGATGATGATGATGATGATGATGATCTTTCAGCTAGGGCTTGCATTAATGGAGGCCATTGAAGTCCTTGTGAGATATCTAAATCAAGTATATGTAAAACTCCGTTATCTTCCATCTCCGTTGCATCAAGAATCGCTTGATTCGCCGTTAAATGACCAAATCTAATAAACGGAGTTAACTGATTCAACCAAAGATAGTAACAAGACTCGAAATCAGAATTGTTGTTTTTAGTTCGAAACATAAACTGTTCTTTGCATACACTGCTTGTAAACACAGTCATCGTTGTACACGTGGCACTTATCTCCGCCGTTGGATTGAATCGTAAGGATAAGGCTTTAGTGAAGAGATGAACAAGTCTTTGAGTTGAGTCACCATAAGGAGAAGAGTTAAGAGAAAGGATCGAGAGTAAGTTTTGAGCAGCGGTGAAGTTAGACTGAGAGATGAAATCAGCGGCGGTAAAAAGAAGACGACGGAGGTGATGTGCGGCGGAGGAAGAGGCGGAGGAGGAAGAGATACATATCGGAGGAGTCTCTGTGACGGTGGCATCTTCAGAAGAGGAACTAGAGGATTTGAAAGAAGTAAGCATTTGAGAAAAAAGATGCTTTTTAGGAAGAAATGATTCGATTTCTCTCTCGATCAAATGAGTCTTTTTCAATGGTAATACTAAATAATATTTCTCATTACCTGAAGGTATATTGCTTCTATATGTTATTATAATATTATATAATAAAATCCACACTAGCTATAGTATTTATATATTATAAATTTATGGATAGAGATGAAGATGGACCGACCAAGCAATTCAAGGGTCCATGAGAATCCTGAAGCTGGTTTTAGGGTTTTATTATATATAAAAGGTTTACTATTATCACACGTATAGGTTCTTAGTTTTTAATATAAAGTTAACTTTGTTATTTTCTGTTCATCATCTCTCTAAATTTTTTAAAAAAATAAAAATAAATAGCTATTAAAAATACAAAAAAACACTTGAAAATGGTTCTACAAAAAGGTGAATAATTCTGTATATATATATATATATTAACAAATTAAGGTTAAATAGAAATAGGTCGAAGAAATAATTTTGTTTAAATGGTAAAATGTTGTTATTCTTTTATCTCTTTCTATTGTTTCATGATTTTTGAATCATAAAGCAGATGCTTTTGCTAAACAGCTTATGATTCTTGATGCATCTTCATTTTCTTATTATTAATAGAACATGTCGTTGATAGAAAATGATAAAATGTCAATTTCTATAATCTCTTGATCGGAATTAGATTTCAAATAATCGTATTACTCTACGTGATAAAAATTTGAGTTATGAATAGTAAAATTTTAGATTATGAATTTATCAGGAAATACCGATTTGCATCTTCTTAAATGGATATAGTTGCAAACATGGAATCCTTCATATACATAAACGTGCATTAAATAAAATAAACCAATTATGTACTATATATATACTATATATTCCCACAAAAAAAAGTAGATAGTACTAATCTTTATAAAAATTAAGATACATGAAAATATAGTTTTATATGAGTCGTATAAATTAAAGTATAATTTCTGGATTCACACGTCTTCGTCGACAAGATATATATATAATATAAATTGTGGAGGTGGATCGTGGAGGTGGGCCACTGAGCAAATTGATTATGGCGTTTGCAGGAATTATGCTTCATAGGTTCCAATTTTAGATGCGTAATTTGGGAATTCTCCTTTCAGATTCTCATGCCGAGGTTGCCAATTTACGAGATTAATTAAAAACAAACATTTTTGTTAGCTTAAAAATAAAATAAGACAGTTAGATGAAGGAATCAGAAAAATCTTGGGATGTACAAAGAAGAAAAGAGAAGTAGCTTTGCTTGCAAAAATCGAAAAGCTAAACCCCAAATTGCTAATAATTATTACACTTTTTTTACTTATTGGATTTACCAAAATGGTAATGCTGCAATTAGATCTTTCCTTGACACTTCAAGTTAAAGGAATCTATATTTATATTTTCATACATTTATATAGATATATATTTATGATACGTATATATAAGTAATATGCATCAATAATACATATAAATGGTAATATTCATTTTACAAATTTTTTAAAACGGGAGTTTGCAAGTGGTCTTTAACCTAGTGGCAGCTGATAAGTTTACTAAAGGCAGACGTATTTGCATGTTTTAGGATCGAGTTTCATCACCTATATTATACAGAAACTTGGTTAATAGGCCGACCAGTTGTGATCTAATGTTGACGACAAAAAAAAAACAAACAAAAAAAATCAGGAGTTTAATGTTTCTACACTACAAGTAAAAATAAATAAAAAAATTAGAATAATTATTTTAGTTATAGATAAGGTTTTGTTAATCGATTTGTCGAAAAAATGATATGTATGGGATCTTGAGTACAATTAGAGCATCTATAACTTTATTGCACAGTATCTAGTCTGATCTTTTTACTATAAATGCAAAGCATCTTATCTTATGATAAATGCATTTACATACCTTTTTAATATAATATCGTACATACGTAATTCTTCCATCATGGACAAAAGATGCTTTCAAATTTCAAGATTTGAACAGTCTGGTCAGTTGATCATTAGTATGTGAAATGTGATGTGTGTTTTCCATTTCATATATATATATATATATATGTATAATACTTTTTTCATCTAGAATAATAATGATAGAGTTCAAGTTTTATAACGACATAATACTAAAACCGGTAAACAATAATATCTCTGGAAGCTAAGGCCCGAACAAAGGAAACTAATAGAAATAACCGAAATATAATTAACAAGAACTAAAAAAGACAAAGACTCGAAATAAACGGTTCTACCTCATAAGAACTAAGTCAATACGAAACAAACATGTTCAAAGCAAATGATGAAACCTTTTATAGTAACTTGGTGCACCTCATATATAAAGAATTGGATATTAATATATAATATTTTTATTAATATTGGATCACTAATCTGTTAGCAAAGTTTTTATATAATATGTAGGTAGTGAGATTCGATCTTTGGATGTGCAAGTGTGTCTGTCTTTACTAATCACTAGACTAGACTACGTACCACCTCCAAAAAATATATATAATTAAGAAATGAAAATAAATACTAGTCTAGATCAAATGAATAATATTAAGTAAGGAGCTGGTAAGAAGAGTCGACGTGAATAAAGACAGAGGAGATGAATGTGCTTTTTAGCAGCCTGGATTACACATTGTGATCCCATACGCATTTGGTTGCACTCAAATTCAAGCACTTTCTCTTTTGACTTGTCTTTTCACTTTTCATGTTTCTTTCTAAGTTATTTGACCTAACATTATTAGTATCAATTACCATCAATCTCTCAGCCACGTAAATTAAATTTAACACATAAAAGTAGTACTAGTTTTTGTTTAATATGTATCCAACTATTAAGACGATTTTTTAGAATTAAATATGTTGTATAGAATCATGTCTACGAGTATTTTTCTGATAATTCAGGTAATTTGGATCAATAATGCATGGTAAATTCTGAGTCCAAATTTGAAGATGTATCTAGGTTCTAAATGATTTTTTTATTAGAGCTTTATCTAATTAATTATTGAGTCAAGAAAAACTATGTGATTATGTATGTTTATGCCACAACACATATATGGGTGAGAGGTTTGAACTCGAAAACTCTCAATCTGTCATTCTTAATTTTATCACATAATTATGCATAATATAATTTAGAGTACATGTTTAGAGTTTTTTATACATCAAGCTTTTCAATGTAATTATTAAAAAACATCAATGCATGCAAATTCAACAAGTTTTCAAATGAAAAACAAGAAAAATCAAAGTTAGTGCCTTAATTTATTATCGTTATGTTATACGAAAATATTTAGTACTCCTTCCGTTTAGTTATAGTTGATGTTTTAGAAATTTTTTTTTTCATTTTAATTGATGTTTTAAGATTTCTATGCAATATTTATTGTGATTTAAGTGTTTTTGACTATTGGAATTCTGCCGATTGATTTGTGATTAGTTAGATTATTTTGGAATTGGTGATAAAACATATTTTGTTAAGAAAAAATAAAATAATCAATGATTTCTTAATATGTGTGAAAAACTAAAACATGAATTATAAAATAACAGATGGAATATTACATATGGTTTGATTTTTAGTTGTTAATAATTGTATCAAAAATATTTGATCTATAGTTAACCGTTTATCTTCTAAAATCTATTATAATATACGAATCAAAATTAAATTTAGATATCAAATCATTAGCTTGATCATCATAACAATTAGATTAAAAAAAAATTCGGTCGGTTAGATCGTATAATCATTTTATATAATAAAAAGAAAAAAAGAAGCACGCAATGAAATAAATGAGAGAAGGGAGAGGCAGGAAGTTTAACCCAAAAGATTGGACGAAAGGCTGACATTTTTGCCTTTCTTACTTTTTGTTTTTTCATTTTATTTTTCCTTATATTAAATTATTTATTTTTATTAAACTATATAGTATAAAGTATAAATATATAAATATATATAATGTTTCTATCACTGCCACGTTGGATGGGACATTTTGGATTGAGACTTTTCCTTCCTACTCTCCTCTGCTTTTTTCTATAAATTAATATCACTCGTACGAACATTCTTTTAGTTTTTAATTAAACAAGTATGATTTTCTCCATCTTTAAATAATTACATTTTTTTTGCAATTACAGAATCTTTCTAGTTTTCACTATTTCTCAACAAACCATCCCTAATCATTTCATTTGATCATATAATTCAGGCAAAACCCTTGAACTTTTATAATTTGACAAATTTATTATTCCACGGTTAAAGATTGAAACTAGATAAATGATCTTATCAAATGATTAAATACACAATTTTTTCTATTAAAATGTGACAAAAATTGCTGCTGTAAAACACAATAAGATTTGTCGAATTCTGTTTGATAGTTCGAATGATCTAGCTAATAATTCTAACATATAGGGTTTAACTCTTTCTTTCTATAGTTATTAGATTAAATAACATTAATATTGGACCACAAAAGCCGGTTTATTAGCCAAATTTCTATATAAACTTTGTAGGCAATGGAACTTGATGTCTGGTTGTGTATGTGCACCTGCCTTTAGTGGACTTATCACCAATCATTAGATCAAAAATTACGTGGATGTCAAATTTTTTCGATCTAATTATTTTAAAAAATTGATATATAAATCTGATTTTGTGGTGGTGAATTAGATAGAAATAATATATTAGAGGGTTTGACATAAAAAATGAGTCACACGCGACAAGCACGTGGACGTCAAGATCTTTGTCAGATCATTCACTCTCAAGTCTCACATGTCAATATGTCCCTAACCTATCTGCCTATTATTATTTTCCGACAATTTATTTGATTTTTATTTAATTATTTATAGTGGATCACGCTATTGTGTTTTTATCCATTTATTACACCTTCACAACTGATCTTCTGCAACTCCCATATTTATGATTGAACATCGTTGTAACAATATTACCTTAAGTTTCCACTTTCCATCGTCTTGTTTGATTTATCTTATGATTATACTTAAGGCCTAATCACAGCCCGATCCACTTCGGCCCAATATCAATACTAGGTTGCTTGAACGTGATCGTATCAATATTCACATCAATTTTTTGAGCTACTTTTAGTCACGTACATGAAAATATGTGGAACATTTCTATACCACATTAAACTTTTAGATTAAAAGGACTCAAATCTCCTTGTATCATGAAAACATATGTGTATATGTATATAACAAATCCACATCAAGCTAAGCACATACCTCAGTTGGTTTGTCTCTAATCTAGTTTGACATCAAGTGGTGAATTTGAATCTCACGTTTGTCTAGTTAGAGGAATTTGGCTATACATCGGTTATTGTCAATATAATTATTGTTAACAGAAACATATAACTAACCCACACATAAAGTGAAAGATCAATTGATGTATCATTAAAGAAAAGAAGAATAAAACTCAACAAGTAAACATACATACATTTCAATTCATGTATATATGAATAACAATATCGTTTTTAAGTCAATTTTAATAACTTGAATTTGATAATTGATAACCCAAAAAACATTACATTAATCCCTTCGATTCCAAATTGGTCTCAACAATAGAAAACCAATATTTTGTTTCCTTTTAATAAAAGTCTTCAAAGAAAAATTAAGCTCCGGCATAAGGGTTAATCTTAGGCTTATCCTTAACAAGACCACATTGAAGACTTGTCTCCGGCATGTTGTACTCGTCCCGAAGAGATTTTTCCGGCGACAAAACACTTGCGTATAGTTGCTGTCCCAAGTAACGTCTCTCTGAGTTCTCTGATCTAATGTTCCACATTCCACAATTGTCGAATGTGAGCAAGATTGCAGCCCAACATTTGGGGAAGACTTGGACTGTGTGTCGACTAACTGCATCTAGAAGGTTATAGTTCTTCCTCTTCTCTGGTGTCCATGTCCCTGGCTCAACCCTGTTAACCGATAAAAAATATAAAAATTAGGGCTTAGTAATTGGTTACTTGTGGTGTAAGGAGAATGATGTGGAGTGTTACTTACGCTACAGCGAAGAAGGAGTAGCCGTCCAAGTGCCAAGACTGGACACTCCTCTCGTGGTTCTCGAACACGATTTCAATGAAGTTGCGGTGAGTAATGTTAAGAACATTGGGTTCGATTTTGATGTTCTTGATCTGCTCTGGATTTGGGTTGTCAGGGATAATGTCATACTTGAAAACCTTATCAGCAACGCCAAAGTATTCAGCCAGCTTGAGAGGTGTATCAGGGTCTTTGTGAGAGACTCCGTTCAATGCGTACTTGAGCTTACCATCGACCTTGCCCTGAGTGTTGACAAGCTTGATGGTTCGAGTGATGTTGATCTTTCCATAATGGTATGAACCTTGTGGGTTAGGTCTAGCGGCACTAGCTGTTAAATTCCACCTGAAAGAACGGAATTGGTTCAAAGACCAAGCCCATCCAACAGGAGCCGCGGGTAGTTGAGAAGAGGCTGGACCTTTACCTCCCTCGTAACGAAGGAGTCCTGTGGTTGTCAAAGGTTTTTTCAAAAACCTTGTTGAAGCCACCATGTAGTAATCTTTAGGCTCTTGATTCGCAGTGACGATTGTCCCAAAGCATTGACCCACATGGACGTCCAATGAGTCATAGTCATTCTGAAGAACATGTGAACCTTCCATCTCAACAAGCTTCATTTTATGGTTTTGAATCCTGAAGTTGAGAGATGCCTTGAGACCCACGTTACAAATCCGGACTCTATAGGTTTTGCCTTGTTTCAAGGTGAAAAGAGGCTCGCCAGAACCATCTACTTTCCCGGATTTACCATTAATAAGAATACCATCAGGACGACCAAGAGTTCGACCACTGTCAAGGAAGGTCTTGAGCTGAGTATGGCTTTTGGTGTACCAATCATTAATAAGGACTGTGTAGTCATCTTCAGGGTCAGCGTAAGGGACCGGGATCAAGAGACGACTGTTCACACGAAGACCACCAAAGGCACCAGCGGCACGATGCATAGCCGTAGTTGGGTAATAGAAGTAGCTACCAATCTGATCCTTTGGTTGGAAATGGTAAGTAAAGTTTTGACCAGGAGGGATTGGACACATTGTTCCAGCGGTTCCATCTTGCCATGAGTTTTTTCTATGTTGAATTCCATTCCTACATGTAAAATTTGTCAAATAAAACTTAAAAAGAAGTTGAATAAAATAGTTAGTCAACATAAATCTAAAATAATTTCAATCTATTTTTAAATTTTGAAAGAATTTAGAATCCAAACAAAACTTAAATATAAAATCTTTAAATTTCATTCTTGNAAATTTGCATGTGGCATTTGGTCTAGTGGCGGGTGATAAGTTCACTAAAGACAATCGCACTTATACAAAGATCGAGTCCCACTACTTATATTATGTAAAAACTAGGCTAATGAGCCGGTCAGTTGTGGTCACTGACAAAAAAAACTAAAATTTAAATTTTAAACTATTTTTCATATATCCGAAATAATTTATTTATTTATTTTGTGTTGTTATCCTTATTCGGTCCAATAATGATAAAAACTTTAAAAAAGATTATAGGAAAAAAATTTGAGACTTAAATCTTAGAAAATCAAATTTAGCTCTAAGTGTTAGCTTTTGTGGCTTATGCGGCTTATGCTATAGCATAGAGACCGATCATGACTTATTGTCTTGTGTTATGAACTATCATATACAATATTAAGAATGCTTGGAAAGTGAAGGCCCTTGTGGTCTTTATATATACATACCAGGTAAGTAAGAAAGGCTCGTTAAGGTTGTTGAAGACATTAATGATAATGTTGTTGTTGGAAGTTGAGTTAATGTTAGGACCAGGGAATTGACCATTGATGAGGATGACTTGTTGAGGAACACCAAGAGGAGATGCGGTTCCGTAGGTCACGTTCCACACATGGTGAAAGTAAGGGTCTTCTGCTTGGACCATCACGACCGTAGCCATGGCCACACAAAGGCACATGGCTAAGTGTTTAAACCCTCCCTTCATTAATAATTAACTCTATTATTACTAAAAAAATTATTTAAAAATGTTCTATGAAAAGGATGGGATCGTTTTTTTTTTGGGATTTTTTTGGGCAGGGGTTGGAATTTTGATTATTTTTTTTTGGCCTTAAAATGATAATTGACGTTTTTATAGTTTAATAGAAAATACAGTTTCCTGATTTTTCTGATTTGTTTTAGGTCCTTTCATTACGCTCTTCCTGTCGTCCATATTAGGTATATTCAATTTGACCATTCCCTATTTTTGGTTTAGCTTGCTTCTCGAATTCTTAAGTTGTTTGAGAAATTTTGCGCGTCTTAGAGAATATTTGTGACTTTGTTTCGTATTAATACATTGGCTACTAATAACTTATGTGACTAAACGTTGCTCTCTATATAAACTATTTTGCTTATGGTTTTAATGCATTATTACATTATTACTAGCTAATAGAAACAAGGTAATAATCAAATAGAGTTTTCGAGAAATACACATTATAAAATGTTAAGAAATTTGTTTTAGATTGATGACATTTCGACTTTTTTATTGATATTTTTGACATCCACTTTGGCCACTCTTTTAAAACGTGAAAATGTGAAATACGTTTATTGACAAAAAAATGAAATAAGTTAAACAATAATAATGATAATAACAGATTATTAAACACTAAAGGTAGTATGTTATTCGTCAATACTGTCGCCATTGCAGAGTTTCAAGTGGTCTTGTGGAGCATGGAATCCCTGTTGAAGTTGGAAATTGAAGAAGTTTAATGTGTCATTGACTCTGCAGAGATCCTGAAAGTACTAACAATCCTCGAAGACAGCATTAATTTTCGCATTATCTCGAAGATTTCGATAGACTCAGAAGACTATTTTCCAGCTTATCTCTATATGAGATTTTCAAAGACCTCAACCATGGCGGATTGGCTAGCCCATACCGTTTATAGTTTATCCAAGAATGTTTTTTCGTAAACTCTATATCATCTTTTTTTGTCAACAAGTAATCATTGAATCGACAACAAGGCCCGATCCATAGTCTAAGTTCTCCAAATGGAGCAGGATAAGATTTGAACCCACCACCTCATGCCTAGCTAAATCATGGGCAAAATTAATATACCATCTTCTTAGGTTTCAAAATTAATATAAGTTTAATATTTTAAAAAATATATCTAAATTTATTAACCAAAGTTTAATATAAATGTTAGGGACATTTGTCACAACTATAGTCAACTGGATAAGCATTTCAAATATAATTCTAATGACTATAATATTTTCATGAATTATATTTGGGAAAAACATTATTTTGACGTAGAAACAACTAATAAATTAGCATCGTTAAGGACATTTCCAATATTAGAGATTATCTGAGTTGTACTCATTTAAAAAGTTCAAGAACATTCATAACCAAAAAGAGAAAGAAATAAAATTTGTCCCAAATTTGTTGAATAACCAAATTTCACATATAGAAAATAAATTAGAGATGAAGCGTAAAAATTGGTGAACGTTACCTTACAGAAGAAGTTATGTTTCTCCTTCATAAATACTTTAAATCACCTTCTCATCACAGAAATCATTAAGACAAAAACTTGTTTTAACCTAAAATATTTTTCTTTAATTTTTTTTTTTTGGTAGGAAAGGGTTTAATTATACGTAACACAGAAAACTAAAATTATGGGGGTGAGGCTATTGGCTGTATTAGTCTGCCTCGTCTCTACGGTGGCGATTGTAAACGCCGGTGATCCTTATTTCTTCTATACATGGAACGTTACATATGGAACTGCTTCACCTCTTGGTGTTCCTCAAAAGGTTATTCTCATTAATGGTCAATTTCCTGGTCCTAACATTAACTCGACTTCAAACAACAACATCGTCATCAATGTCTTCAACAATCTTGATGAGCCTTTCCTCTTGACATGGTACTTATCCACATTCTTTATGTAGATTCTCATCATGTTTTATATGATTAGGGCGCTTATGATCTAGCCACGGAAAAATTCATGGCTAAAGTCGCAACTACGGAAAAAAACTACAAAAAATCATCAAATAGCCACGATTTTTCTAGCGGAAAGAAAAATCTGTAGCCAAGTGGTCAGAGTTAAAATAAGATCGTGGCTATTTGATGATTTTGCGTGGTTTTTTCCTGTAACTACAATTCAGCCACAATTTTTTTTCCAAGTGTCACTCTTTTCCGAATCTGTTTGGAGTCAAGACTATCTTGATCTGGACGGGTCAATATACAGTTAAACCTTTATAAATTAATATCATTTTGGAAATATGAAATTTTATGAATTTATTAGTTATTAAGTTATAATATATTAATTTAAACAAAAACTTGATTTGAGAACAAAGAAATGCACAATCTATAGTGTATATCAATTTATGGAGTATATATATTGAGTTTGGACACATATAATATCATGCCTATGTGATATGAGTATTGATGATGGATTGTGAATGTAGGAGTGGGATTCAACACAGGAAGAACAGTTGGCAAGATGGTATGCTTGGGACTTCATGTCCAATCCCAGCAGGACAAAACTTTACTTACCATTTCCAACCAAAGGACCAGATTGGTTCTTACTTCTATTACCCAACCACTTCTACTCACCGTTTTGCTGGTGGTTTTGGTGGTCTTCGTGTCAACAGTCGTCTTCTGATTCCTGTTCCTTATGCTGACCCTGAAGATGATTACACTGTCCTTATCAATGACTGGTACAAAAGTGGCCACACAGCTATCAAAACCATTCTTGACAGTGGAAGCACTCTTGGATTACCTAATGGTGTTTTGATCAATGGAAAGTCTGGAAAGGTAGGAGGAAAGAACGAGCCTTTGTTCACAATGAAGCCTGGAAAGACTTACAAGTACAGAGTCTGCAATGTTGGGATTAAGTCTACACTTAACTTCAGGATTCAAAACCATAAGATGAAGCTTGTGGAGATGGAAGGTTCCCATGTTCTTCAGAACGATTATGATTCACTTGATGTCCATGTTGGTCAGTGCTTTTCAGTTCTTGTGACTGCTAACCAAGTAGCTAAGGATTACTACATTGTCGCATCGACTAGGTTTGCTAAGAGGGAAGTGAGCACTGTGGGTGTAATTCGGTATGAAGGAAGCAATGTTGAGGCTTCAATTGAGCTCCCTAAGGCTCCTGTTGGATGGGCTTGGTCTTTGAACCAGTTTAGGTCATTCAGATGGAACTTAACCGCTAGTGCTGCTAGACCTAACCCACAAGGCTCATACCATTATGGAAAGATCAATATCACACGTACCATCAAGCTTGTGAACTCTAAGAGCTTGGTTAATGGTAAAGTGAGGTTTGGTTTCAATGGTGTATCACATGTTGACACTGAAACTCCTTTAAAGCTTGCTGAGTACTTCAACATGGCTGAGAAGGTGTTTAAGTACAATGTCATTAAAGACGAGCCTGAAGCCAAAATCACAACGTTGACTGTACAACCTAATGTTCTCAACATTACTTTCCGTACCTTTGTGGAAATCATTTTCGAGAACCATGAGAAGAGCATGGAATCTTACCATTTGGATGGTTACTCCTTCTTTGCTGTCGCGTAAGTTCCTTGGTCCCTTTTCTCTCTTGATTAGTCTTTTGTTACAACAAAGCATGTGAATCCAACAGAAGATTCTGTCTGGAATCCGTGACAATATTGACGGATTCTACACAGAATTCTTCTATCTAAACTACATTGTTGGAAATGAGAATTCGTCTAGAATCCCCTGTATGGAATTTTTAACGAAGTCTCACCGATAATATCAGTGAGCAAGCCAACTAGACCACCTTTTTCTTAGCTTCTAATTAGACACTCAAAAACATAAGATCAATATAATTATTTCTTCAATCTCCGAAATTACCATAAATTGTGCTAAATTCGTTATAAAATTACTTGTCCGATAATATTAGGGGATAAGCTAACTGGATCGCCTCCTTCTTGGTTTCTAATTAGACATATATAAACATAAGATCAATATAATTATATATTTCTTCAATCACCTATGTTTTTTTTCTTCTTCTTCTTCTTCACATATCTTCCAATTCCATCAAGATTGTTGTTTAACTTCGTGTTGTTTCATATATGAACTTGACCAGATCTGAGCCAGGAAGATGGACACCAGAAAAGAGAAAGAACTACAATGTGCTTGATGCAGTTAGTAGACACACAGTACAAGTATACCCAAAGTCTTGGTCAGCTATTCTCTTAACATTTGACAATGCTGGTATGTGGAACATTAGGTCTGAGAACTCAGAGAGAAGATACCTTGGTGAGCAATTATATGTCAGTGTTCTTTCACCAGAGAAATCACTAAGAGACGAGTACAATATTCCCCTCAACACTAATCTCTGTGGCATCGTTAAAGGCTTGCCATTAACTGCACGCTACACCTAAATTCAATTCATGATCAGTTGATTACTCTACAATGTAGGAGTGCATTATCAATTTCATAATTAACCCTTTCCTTAATATATGTGTTAATTTGTAAACACTATATCAGTTTCATTTCTTTCATTTGCTTATTATTAAACACAATCTTTAACCAAGTTTTGCTTCCTTATGTTCATACAAACAGTTGCATTGAACAATTCACTCTTTAAACCAGAATAAAAGCAAACGTGTTAGCTATAATGTGATTGATATCCCATATTATCGAAGTTGGGGTCATTCTAACCTAAAATAAATGATCTGAATGCTAATCTAGTCATTGTCTATTGGTTTTGAATTGGAAACTCATAGTTTATCAAAAACGAGCAAATACTATGTGCATTTAGATACTCTTGGTTAGAGATTTTGTTTGATAATTGGCTTTTCTATAAGCAAATCTAACTTTCATTCAAAAAAACCCATACTATTGAAAAAACTAAACTTTCATCTTCTAAGAATCTCAAAAGGGGAATAGAATCACTTCTTGTCTTTACTTTGTTAACCCAATGAAGAAGTCATTGCCATAGCCCACATCCATAAACCCTAGTACCAGAAGAACACGAAGCCATAAAGCATGAAGTTTCTGCATAAACGTCTTAGCTTTTCCTGAAACAACACAACCAGAAGCAAAATCTCAGTATAATAACACAAAAGCGTTTTGTTTTAAAAAAGAAATCTACGACAAAACACAAACGTGGGTCCAAAAGTAATTACCTTTATCTCCCAAGTTTTCTTGTGTTCTACGCAATGGTGAAGCTACATCCTCACCAAAGGCCAAACCTCTGTGAGTGTTCTGTTTGAGTGATAGATCCAAACCCATTTCAGGTAAGAGCTGTTTCAGATCCGATTTGCGTTCTAAAACCGGGACTGAGACTGGGGAATCTTGTTCCCAATCCGGACTGCTATTGACTCCAAACCATATATTGTCTATGTGTTGGCTTAATCCATCATTTTCCTCGTCAGAAATTGGGGATTTGGACAAAATCCGATCCTCATCTTCAGAAGAACAAAGACATTTCAGCTCAAACAGATCTTTAAGCATCTGTGAAGGTTTAATCCTTGTCTCCTCTGTTTTAGACTCTTCTATATCTTCCAACTTTTCTAAGAATTCTCTGCCATTGATCTTCTCTGCTGTTAAACTATCTGTGGATGACTTCTCCAATGATCTGTTTCGGCTTAATCTGTGTAGTGCTGTAGGGAAAGGAGTAGCAGGAGGTTGGTTCTTGCCAAGCAAGTAACTTCTGTTTTCAGATTGTGAATGAAGCCAACTGTTTATTCTTGAAAACTCTGTATCACTTACTTCCTTGCTCACATTTCTATCGAAGCTATCAATCTTCGAAAGGTTTTTCTTTGCAGACTTAAGACCCAACTGTAGTCCTTTTGGCTTGTGCTCAGACACGACCACTTTAATGTCACATTCAGATATGTCCTGACTATAAACCGTTGCATCATCAGCTGAATTTCTCCGTACAACGCAAGTCGATTTCGAAACACTCCTGTCTGATGAGTTACACACAGAGTTAAATCCGTTCTTCTTCACCGGAAGACACACAGTTTCAGCTCGGTCAGATATCATAGAATGTCTTCTTGACTTCAAGCCTGAACCATTTGGAATTTGGCTGAAATCTACTCCTGACATTCTTCTGTTGCTGCTAGCTGTTGGTCTCATGAAGCTAGGAAAAACATCTGAAGAACGTCTTGATTTGGTTTTTGGCTTCTTTGGAGTCACTTGAATCTCTTCTCTAATCACATCCTCTTCTTCTTCAACAACAGTAGGCTTACCAGATAATTTCTCTAATGTCTCGTTTAGTTTTCTCATCTCTCTTAATGAATTCTCACGCTCGTGTTCGACTCTTTCCATCATCTTCTGCAGATTCATCATTGCAGCCTCCTTTTTCCTTCGCTCTTCCTATCGAAACATTCTTTAACCAATCAGAATGTGTAACACTTCAAAAGTAAGTTAATGACTTCTGCAAGTTTTTAACTCCATTACCGTTGATTCGTCTTTCCCTAAATGAATTCTCTTTGCCCTCATTGCAAAGCTTAAAGAACATATAGTTTCACATAGATCATCTTCTTTCGGACTAACATGAACAAGCATCAACGTTTTTGAGTCCTTCCCTGAAAAAGCCAATAATAAACTTCAACAAAGAGACACATTTCTCAGTTAAAACTGTGATTCTTTAGAAGAGTTTACTTACCTAGAGAGTCTTTCAGAACCTGTGTGAGTTTGCTGTTCCTGTAAGGAATGTGAGAATTCTTGTGCTGAAGAGAGTTGATGACATCTCCAAGAGCAGATAAAGAGAGATTAATAGCTTTGCCTTCATCAAAACGACGACCAGTAGCTCTAGTTTTATACACACGCTCGCTTCCTCCAAGGTCTACTAACCAAATTTTGTTTGTCTCTCGCCGTCTCTCAGGAGCTCCAACACAAGTGATCGATACACGGATCATACTGTTTCATGAGATATTTCAATTTATGATAGATCAATGAACATTATCTAATGAAAAAAGAGATCAAAAGTTTGGTTTTTGTACCAGTGTGATCTGCTTGAAACAGAGTTAGAGTTAGTGGAGCCGGTTGCTCTGTTTCGACAACCTAATTTATATAACTTCAAGACTTGATTGAAATCTTTTACTTTAATAGTTACCAAGTTATCGATCTCTATCTCTCCTTTTGAGTCTGTGTGAATCGAAAGACTGAAACAGAGAAAGAAAGAACAACTCATTAAGTTGAGATCTCTGTAAGAACATGTTATTAGTGTTATTACCTTGGAGGTAAAGGATCAATGGGTTTGGTTGCTTGAGAAACAAGCAAGTCTTTGAGATTTCCCATGTAGATCTCAAGCATACTGAACTTGATTGTAAACTTATGATTGCTTTCCTCAACTTGTTTGAATAATCCCTTGATTGCTCGAGGAACAATACCAGGAGATTCCGGAAGACCCTCCTGCAAAATATATGAATTCGATAACGATATATCGACTTAACGAGGTGCAAGAAACAACAACAACATCATAATAAACAAGCAATAGTAGTTTGGTGGTAGGAGCCGACTGAGATAAAGCGTAAAATCCATCAATTTTGAGATCGATTTCTACCGTAAACTAAGTTGCTATTGTTTGGTCAGACGGAAATGAGACTATGTCTTAGGCCTTACTAGAAAGCCTGGAACTAGTTGGTTTTGGTTCATGTTTCTTACCATTGTAAAAGTCTTCCCTGTACCGGTTTGTCCATAGGCAAAGATGCAAGCATTGTAACCATCTATAACTGATTTGATTACTGGTTCAATCTCTAAGAAAACATCATCTGCAAAGTTTTGAATACTCTCAATGAGGAATCAACATAAGAAACATGACTTCGTAATGAGGTTCTGTATGAAACAATAAGATTTAAGCCAGTTACCTTGAGATGAATCAGGTTCAAAAACTCTGTCGAAACTGTAAGTTGTTCTCTTTGATTCTGTTAGCTTGATGATAACATTTCTTGCATCTGAAGTAACTGCTGGTCTCAAGTTTTTGGAGTCTCTTTCTCTTCCTAAAGGTTTGACTCGACAAAACACACGAATGTTCCCTGACCAATAGTCAAAGTAAAAGTTTCAATATAAAATAGATACATTCAAAATCGATCAAACTAGACTCTTACATTGACAATTTCAAAGTGAGAGTTTCAATATGAAATCGATTACTAACCTTTAAGGTCCAAGAACTCGTTAAGAATCTGTCTTCTTTGTTTGTTATGATCGTTGACTTGAACTGTTAATGCAGAGAGTTGATCTGAAGTAAGATAAGAAGAAGAGTAAGACAAAAGTAATAAAACATAATATGAATATGTCTGAATAAAATTAGATTCTCATACTATATTTTTACATAGCTTAAGCGTATAAGCATTGCAATTAACTTAAGCGTAAAACCAAAATATTCAAATAAATTTCCAAAAAATATTAATTAAGTGTTTTATTACATAATGGACTTTTTCAAAAGAGACAACAAAAATGTTGAGAGAGAAATGTGAGGTTGAATTTTGCTGACTTCAATGAACTGACCACAGAAGAATCAAACATATAATAAAATGATGTAAAAAAAAAAAACTGAAAAAAACGAATAATCAAACAGCCGTTAGATGACTGACACGTCACTCTAATAGAGTACAAGAACAGCTAATCTAACGGTTGATATGATTTGCATGTAGTAGGTAATCTCCTCTCTACCAAAGGATTTTAATTTTTCACAAGAAAACATAAAGAATTTATACAGAAGAAAATATAAAAAAATTTAAGAACAAAGTTCCAAAGAAATACTCCCTCTCTTTTTTATTACTTGATGTTTTAGGAAATAATTTTGTTTTTAAATAGTTGATATTTTGCATTTTCAATGCATAATTGACCTAAATTTTCTTATTTTGCCCTTATTTAATTTTTTTTCTTTGTCTTCTCACTTCTTTAATTTTTTTATAATCAAATAATAAATAAGGGTATAATGTTATTTCACAAAATTTCTTAATATGTGTGAAATTTGTAAAACATCAACTAATTAAAAACAGAGGGAGTAATAAATAGAAAAAAATCTCAAAGGTTTTTTCTAATAAATTCTTTTGAAGTCGCCGGGTTTTGTAACTTTATCGTTCATCTTCGGAAATGCAAGTCAATCATACGAAATCAATAAATATACGATATAGTCTTTATATGTACTAAGCTAATATCTCGAAAATGTTCAAAATATCAACATGGATTTAAGAAACAAATGAACACGGTTTGGAAAAATAATCAAATCACACGCTATAGCGTAGGTAAAATTTTTATATATATAAAAGAATTTGAATGAAAATACACAATTAAAACTTACATATAAATAGTCATATAAAACATAACCACAAAATGTTTTTATCGTATTTATTGAGATTGTTATTAATATATAGATTTTTCCGAGAAAAATTTATTTTCTAAACTCCGTAGATAGAAAAAAAATCTAAATAGTTATCTACATTTTTTTGGTTGCAATTGCGGTGTTTTGTAATTTTATAATTCATCTCCAAAAATGCAAGTCAATCATACGAATTTCGGGTGAGAAATTGTACCTTGGATGCTCTGTATATCCGCGAAAACAGAGTCATCTTCTTCCTTTAACGTTGGAGAAATCTCAGAAGAAGAAGAAACATTTTTGACGATGTTGCAGACAGATTGAACCCAAGCTGAAGTCAAATGAGATTTTAAACCAAGCAAAGAATGGATTGTCTCTGGCAATTCTCGAACCGGTTTAGATCTTATTCTCTCCATAACCAAATCTTTGATCTTGACTAGAAAAAAAACAGAGCAAATTTGTTCAGGATTCAGATTCTGAATTCACTGAATTATTGCTGAGAAAGTGAGTAAGAAAAGAGAGAGAAATGGAAATAGTGAAAATGAAACCAAGTGATTCATCAATTTGCAAAATTTGGAGATTAGGTTATTTATAGAGGACAAATAAAACTGAAGAGAATGTTCTTCATCATCAAAACTCTTTGCAGGTGCCAACACACACACATATATATATATCTATATATAAATTTTTTTTTGTCGACGGCAATATCGATATGAGCCACAAAAGCCGACCCATTAGTTTAGAAGAGAGATAATTATAACTTATATAACACTTGTTAACCAAATGTAATATCATAATTTAAAATAACTATTTTTAAACAAAATTAATTACTATTCTCCCTTTTTTATATAAAAAATGCTATTAACTTTTTTTTGTCTAATCATGTTTAACGGTTGTAGATGAGAGTTCATATAAAGTATCAATATTTACAGATTTCTTTTCTTTTTGTAAAAATAATGATTTATAGCTAAATTTAGTGTTTATGTTTTATTTCTTATATATAAATTTAAAGTCTTAGTCCTAATATCTATAAATTCCAAATATGATACTATAACTAATTTGACCACTATTTCTCAAAATTAATGATTTTATAATATTTTCCGTATATATATAGATATATTTTTGACAATAGCTAATCCATAGCGTAAATCTTATCCTAAAATCCTTTTAATTTTTGGAGGCCAAATCATTAGCTGAATCATCATAACCACCCGATTGAAAATAACTCAACTCTAATATTTTTTTGAATCAATTATATTAATATCGAATACCGATTTTAAAAATGTATTTACAATCAATATACATTTACTAAAAGACATATATCTTATTAATAGCTAATACATATTATTATTTTATATTAATATCAAAAAGCATCTTATTTATACTGAAAACTAATTATTAGTCCGTATTATACTTTTTTTTCAAATCAACACGTCTTGATATATATTTTGTATTGTAGTTTAGGTGTTAATAAATTGTTAAACGACAAAATCATTTATGTTTTAAATTGTTAATTGTCACTAATGTGTTAATATCTTCAATAAAGAAAAAAATGCTATTGTAGGTAATTACTATGAGGTTTATTTTAAATTTAAGCCAAAGTCCATTGACTATGACTTTGGTTTATTGATTGTATAGACATCTTTGATAATAATCTCAATAAAAAAAACATGAGTAATATGTTTTATGTTTTTGGTTATATGTTATTTTTTTTCTTAGATTTGTTGTCTCATACAAAAGAATCAATCAAATATAATACTCGTGATGAGACTCCCATGTGACAATAACACATGCAGCATAATACTTCATGATGATTATACATTGTCTTATACTTTTATCACCATTATTATTTAAGTGTTATAGCATGTTCTATGTTTTTGGAATTTCTCTTTCAATTTTACTATACATTTTAAAACGAAAAAAAAAAAAATTCTTGTAGTATATGATTTTTTTGTTAACATTGGATCACAACTGGTCGATTCATTAGCCAAGTTTTTACATAATACAGATGATATGTCTCGATTCCAAAATATACAAGTGCGCATGCCTTTAGTGGACTTATCATGTGTTATTAGGTTAAATGCCACTTGATGTAGTATATGATTAATGTTACAAAAATGGTGCTATGTATTGTATTACTATAAAATCTTGTCTACGTAATCATGATAACAGAATATGATTTAAACTCTTTAAATCTAATCCCAAATAATTACTAATTTGCAGCTTAAACAGTTAAGAGATGTAAGAAAAGAGTTAACCTGTCTAGATAGTTACATCAATGGATAACGCAATCTCACTTGTTATCTTCTATGGTTAGAGTAGAAGTCTCTTCAATGTCTTTTTCTTACAATCTATTAGATTTGTTTGCTATATAAACAATAAAAATTAAAATAAAAAGAGAAGATAATCTATAAACTATATTATCATGTTATGGAGAAATACGTTAACATAGACCAATAGATGAACACAAGATTTGTTGTTGATTCCCAATATAGGTTGATACAAACATCTATGCAATTTAGTACTTCGTACGTATATTTATATTGTTATAAATAATTCATTATTGAATAGTGTAATTTTCTATAAATATAAAAGTTTTGGAATATTGAATAGTGCATGTTACAAAGTTACAATAGCTAGAACTAAGCATTGTGACAAAAAAAAACTAGAACTAAGCTTCTAAAGAAACTCTTAAATGGATTTAATGGAGTTTTTGTGCAAACTTTTTATATTCCAATTAGTCAACTTTTACAATTTTAAATATAAATAATATATCAAATCGAAACTCTCATAACAAGAAATCAAAATCTATCCTTGAAATTTTGAAATCTCATATACACAATTGTAAAAAAATTAAAAAATATTCCTATAAGAGTTATATTGTGTATTTATTTTTAATCTGGTTAGATTGATTTACAATTTCTTAGATATAGGATTTTCTTTTCAACTCAAATTCTTCATTAATAAGGACGAAAGTGAACTAGATGACAAAATGTCAATAAAGGATAAACTCCCATCTAACACTACGTGCAAAGAAATAAGCTCTCGTATTAAGAATGCGAGGAATATGAGTAAAATCAAAAACTGCTAAACGTTATAAACAAAGTTAAACCGATGGCTAAATTACAAAATAATCTCCTCTTGTATAGTAATATGAACACAAGAAGCCAGGACTCCTAGTTTGGTGGTGAAGGGTAGAGGTAAGTCTACCCCATCTAAATTCGAATCTTGGCCAGGAGTATTCATATTGGGTTCCCCCAATCCTCGGAAATATACGTTCCGGCCCAGACCAAAGGTCTAGGAAACCGAACCTCCTGAAAATCAAAAAAGAAAAAAATATATGAACACAAGAGTAGTTTCAATATGTCACTGCGTGGGTTTGTTGGTAAGGAAGGTAATGGATAATGTAATGGGTCGTAACTTACAAGACATAAATGGGTCTTTGTAATTAAGACTCTGCAACAATAAATACATTTCTCATGGGGTCCATCATTATTCTGTTGTATCCATGATTTACTCTCATGTACCAAACTATCTTCAACAATGGAGATAAACAGTAAAAAACTGGTATACCTCTGCGTTTTATTCAACGTTTTTCAATTATTGGAACTAGTACTACAAACCCTTTTCGATAAAGACAACAGACAAGGAGGTGAACAAGTAATAATAATACAAAAAGGGGATATTTATCACATGCATACTCACACTTCTTCAAGTTATGTAACAATCCATACTTGAAAACACCTTCACAATGCAAAAAATCACCACAAGATGGTAATGAAAGAGATGTGTGCCTTTTAGGAATCTTGAGGAGTCTCGAATCGTGTCGGTGTGTCGATACCAGCCATACAACAAAGTCCACTTATTAAGATGAGAAGAAAAACGATTCCCTGTAAAGATGATTGAGACCTTATCATTGACTATGTATATAAATGAATCACAAGCTTTAAGCTAGATACTTTAATAAGAAGAGAGTAGCTTAAGAGTGATGATGAGTTTACCACAAAGATACCCTCCAAGAGTGATGACTTAAATTGGCAGAGTTCATCACAAGTTGTAGTAGCTTTCTCTGTGGTGTTTCCTGTGCCGGTTTCAGCCAAAAACCTTTGGAGACTTTTGTATGAAGCGTACCAATAAGGATCAGAAACATATAGAGCTGCGTATTTAGTTCCAGACTGCTCTACTGAACTAACAAGCTCAGAGACGATTTCTCCTGAAGAAGATATGGTTCAAAGGAAACTTAGTTAACTTCAAAAGTGATCTCTTTAGTAATTATAATCTGTCCCACTTACGATCTGAATGTGACTGGTCAGTTTCACTTAATGATTCAGATCCCTCAGAGCAGAGCACAACCAAGTCTGTTTCTCCTTCTTTTCTTGTTTCTTTTCTAGCAGCCAAATGATCCTGTCGATTATATAGAAGTAATATCAGGATTCAGGAGTTCAACAAAAGAGAAATGTGACGTACCAGTGATTTTTAAATCATAAGATGTGAGATAACATAAACATAAGACCAATCAGATTACTTTGAAAGACTGCAACTTTGATAGTTTCTGAATTGTTCCGTCCTCAACAAAGCATGAGTCTGAGAACACGATATTGCTGGCTCCTACATTCTGAGCACAAGCTTCTTTAAGCCCTGACAGCAACAACGTTTCCATCCTTTCTTCCTCTGGTGCAGCAATATATGGGAATGCCAACGAGAAATTGGAAGCTGTATACAGATTCTGATAAAAAAGGGCAGAATTGAATGTTACATGTTGTGCAGACTTTAAGAATGCTAATATGTAGCACATTCATGATTCCACAATCTAAGAAAAACTAGCTTACCTTCAATGTGTTAACAAGGGCAGGATCCAAGTTCTGATTTGAAGAAACATCCGAAGACAATAGCTGTAAATGGAAAAGAGTACTAAGCAGGAGGAGTAGAAATAATATCAGCCATTGTTTATGACATATATATCCGAAGCTTTCGCTTTGGAAGAAAGATGCTCTTACGCCAAGGTTCTTTACAATATCCCATTAAGAAGATTAACAAACTCAATCCTAAACTAATATCTAAACCCAAGAAAAAGTTTGAATATCATTCAAAGCATTCAAATCATATAGAATATCCCGTTTATAGACACATAAACTCTTTACCTCTCTGCCGATGAATACAATTGCTACATCAACAGGTTGCTGAGGTTTTTTCTCCGGGCACTGAACAAGGACACAGTAGAATAGATATCAGAGAAACCACTGCGTTGAAAATTGAGAAAATGCTTTCCTTGTGGACTCGACAAGAACATACCAGAAAAATAGACCAGCCTCCTCGAGTGAAAACAGAATCTACAAGGTTCTTTGCAGATATGACCTGATAATTTACAGCCTCATCCATTTCACCATTAGTATACCTGTAACTCATCAATGTGAAAGCCCCATATCAGCAAAACACACCTCGGAACCTTAGTCCCACACAGAACAGTTCGAAGCACAAATCCATCAATGGTTCTTATGGATCAATCGAAAATCTTCCACAATGTTACAGCAAAACCAGACAATAAGTCGCAGACACACATTCAAATGCAATGAGAGTTAGCACATTTCCATATGTAAGCCTCGAGAATAATAAAACACGAATCAACAGAGAGAAAGAAAGAGGCCTAACTGGATATGCGGAGACCAGAGGAAAGCAGGAACGGTGGAAGGCGAAGCCAATCCAAAACCGACATGAGACGAAAACTCGATAGCTACCAAAAACGCTACTAGAACTATTCGCATCTTCATCATCTTCTTCGTCGAAGAATTGTGATCAAACCACTCAAAACGCCAAACTCAAATCGATTCTTAGGAACCAAAGATCGATTCGAAATCTCAATCAAATTCAATTACTTTTCAGCCTTCAAAACATCAGCTCTCGAAGAACTAACAAGAAGACAGATTCATCTCTGATCCTCAAATCTGTGTTGGCAGAAGAAGACAAGGAGCAGAGGTCAAACCGAATCTGGTTTAGCGAACAGACTTGGTCTGAATTTATCGATAACCCAAAATCTGAATCCGGTTTAGCGAAGAAAACCGGTTTCGTAATAATTGGGCTTTTAATTCATTACAGCCTGGCCCAATATAAATTGATGAACCCTTAACTGTCGTCGACTCACCGGCCTAAACATCGCCGGTACTTGTAACCAGAGAGTTCATTCACCCTCGAATTTCGTTCACTTTCATTCCCGCTCAAAAAGTCTCCGACTATTTGGATTCAGCCATTGAAGCAACTGCAACATCTAGAGGATACTTCGAAAGATGAGTAAAGTTAAAATTGAAGAAGAGGTGGAAGGAGATCGTCTCCAAACGAACGATTACTACTTCGAGAGAATCGGCGAACCTATCAGTATCAAAGAAGATGACGCTCAATACGATCTCGAAAACCCTCCGTCACAGCCTCTCGCTATCTCCGAACGCCATGGCCTCGTTTTCGTTGCACATTCATCCGGTTAGTTTTTCATAATCGGCGATGATAAAGGTTTTGCTCGTGCCGTTGATTTATTGTGACCGTTTTGTGTGGAAATTAGGGTTTTATGTTGGGAAGACTAAGGATGTAATTTCTGCAACCAAGAACACTAACGGGGATGATAGCAAGGTTTACATTCAGAAATTAAGCCTTGTTGATGTTCCAGTTGGGGACGTTCGTATATTGTCTCTTTCAGCGGATGATTCGATTCTCGCTGTCACCGTCGCTGCTGATATCTATTTCTTCTCTGTGGATTTACTTCTTAAGAAGGTATACAGCTCTAAAGTTCTTAAGCCTTTGGTTTTTGTGGCGTATTGTCTGCCTGTAAGCTTGGTTTCTCGCATTCTGACTGTATTTTTGTCATCTCCTGTTGATGCTATGCCGAGTCTGTATGCTTTTTTTTCTTGCGAGTGGCGTTTCATAGCTCAAAACTAGAAGTAGCATATAAGCTGGATAGTTTTTTTTGTCTATAGCCCTTTTGCTAGGATGTAGAATCTAAGTTGATTGATAGTTTACTCTTTCTTTTTGGTGCAGGATGCAAAACCTTCATTTTCTTATTCACCTGATGAGTCAGGCTTTGTTAAGGATTTTCGATGGACAAGGAAAGATAAACATTCTTATGTTGCTCTTTCGAATTCTGGGATGCTCTTTCATGGAATTGACAGTACACCACCTAAACGTGTTTTGGATGGTGTTGACGCTGGTTTGTGTCATTTCTTTTACTGCTTCTCCAGCAATAAACCTCTATATTGGCAATTATGAAGATCTGTAGGGATTTACGTGTATATTTTGTTGTTTGTCAGTTGAATGGAGTTCAAAAGGGAGTTACATCGCTGTGGCTCAAGATAACAACCTGCGGATTCTGTCATCAAAATTTAGAGAAAAGCGGTGCATTGTACTGTCATTTGACTCCTGGATTGGCGATTCTAATGAAAATTGTGTAGTGAAAGGTATGTTCCACGTTTTAGCCTTCTTATTTCTTATCAGTATTTTCCATTTTGTTTCAATTGCATAGTCGTTGTTTGGTATTTGAGGTGTTTTCTTATGGACTGAGTCGTATAATCTATATCTAGGTAAAGTTCATGTGTCTATATCTTAGACTGGTCTTTATACTTCCTTGGTTCTGTGCGCCATTCCATTTCAAAATTTCATAGATTGCTCTCAAGTTGAACCCTCTCAATAATGGCTGGTTACCAACGGCACTCTGCAACAGTTGATTCTATCAGATGGGTACGCAACAACTTTGTTCTTCTTGGATGCTTTCAACTGATTGATGGCAGGGAAGAAAATTACCTTGTTCAGGTTCTCAGGAGTCCAGATGGGAAGATCACTGATGTGAGTGACTTTTGTTAACACTGATTTTGGTGCTAAGGCATAGATACTGGTTTTTAGTTTGTACCAAGGAATGACTGATTGTTTTGGATGGAATGAAACAAGACGATCTGCAACTTTAAATATATATATATATATATATATTTATTTATTCGACTTTGTGCTTTTCTTTACTTCTTCTTTGCAGGGTTCTTCCAGTCTGGTTGCATTATCCTTCTCTGATTTGTTTCCATGTTCTATGGATGATCTTGTTCCGGTTGGTGTTGGACCTCATTTGCTCTTTAGCTACATAGACCAATGGTACTGTAGCGTAAATTTGCTGTTCTTTCTATTCTTTTTTATTTTGTTTTGATTTTCCATTTCAGAAATATACTCCACTTTTCATGCTCATGCAAGCCGTTTGTCAATCTTTCCCACTTTGGATTGAATATCTGTTCTTAATTTTTTTTTTCCATACATAACCAACTTGGAAGAGCTGTTACTCACCAAGAATATTGTAATGAGAATAGTTTTCAGATACAACTAACTATGATACATTGTTCCGTTATACTGGTTGTAAGCTTTTGTTTATTTTGTATTGTTTCGTTCGGAGATGCAATAGAGTTAGTTTAAATTTAAAAAATCATTATTTTCAATGTGAAGATGGTAAATGTTGCTTTGTTTTCACCCTATAGCAAACTGGCGATAACAGCAAACAGGAAGAGCATAGATGAGCATATTGTATTGCTTGATTGGTCACACGGTGATGATAGAAGTGCAGTTTCCGTTGTTGATATTGATCGAGAGACTTTTTTGCCAAGGATTGGACTCCAAGGTATGCAGTTCAGAGTTGCTGTATCGTATGTGTACCTTTTCCTACAGCTTTACGCTTTCGATATAATCGAACAACATTTATTTTTTCAGAAAATGGCGATGACAATATGATCATGGGACTCTGTATCGATAGGGTTTCTGTTGAGGGGACTGTTAATGTCCAGTCCGGAGATGATGATCTTATAGAACTCGCTCCATATTTTGTTCTTGTGTGCCTCACTTTGGAAGGAAAGCTGGTCATGTTTAATGTAGCTAGGTAGGCTTTGTTTATTACAATGTTTTAACTAATTTGCATTGACAGCCTTACCTGAAACATTAACTTGTGTTCTTTGACAGTGTTGCAGGACCCCCATCTTCATCTGATGTTGATTTGGCATCTTCTTCTGATATAGAAGATGCCGATGCCCCTTTAGTTGAAGATGATCTTTCCAAAAATTCTTCTGAAGAGCCTGAACATCAAAAGTTGAATGTTTTAGTACAAACTGAACAGAAACGCCTCAACTCAGAGAATTCGAGTTCTCTGTTCTCTACTGAACAAAGGGTCCCAAACGAAAATATTTTTAGTAAAGAGTCTGAGTCTGTAAAAAATTCAGTCTCTGGGGACAACAATAAGAAGCAAGAACCAGATGCTGAAAAACCATTACAAGTTGCAGGTGGTCAACAAAGCGTGATTCCTAGGCAGTTCGGAACAAGTTTTGGGCAGCCACCTTTTTCCTTAGGATATGAGACCAACAAATCTGCAGGATTCGGTCCTGTCATCCCTGTTTCCGAAAAGCTTGAGGAAGACATATCTGCACAGTCTAAGTCTATGCACTTGCAAGCCAATTTTGAATCAAAGAGTACACCAAATTTATCTAGATCTCCTGGTCTGCAGAATGCAGGTTTTCAGTCACCGCAAAATGCACCAGCTTTACCTACATCTCCTGGCCTGCAGAACGCAATTTTTCAGTCATCGCAAAATACACCATCTCAGCCATGGTCAAGTGGGAAAGGCGTCTCACCTCCACATTTTGTGTCCGGCTCCTTTCCTTCTGTTAATGATACTGGCTATAAACAATCAGTACATTCTGGAACTGGTTATGCGAATCCTCCTATGAGCATCATAGAGAAACCTGTGCAAGTTATTGAGACTGGTAGATTATCAGTTCTGAGCAATTTCAGTTCTCCGCTAGGCCAAAACAGGGATGCTAATGAAGGGGTAGAGAGAATTGAGCCACTTCCTTCTATCCATGCTTCTCAATTGTCACAACAAGTGAAATCTTCCTTTGAAAAGTCCGTTAGTCATCAGCAGCACAAAACTCCGCTCAGTTCTGGACCTCTGAGACTTGAGCATAATATGTCAAAACAACCCAGTAATGTAATGTCTACTCGTAATACTAGTTTCTAATTATGTGGATATGTATTCTAGGGCAGGGTTGTCCGACACTCATGCTTTCTTTTCAAGTTTTACTGTAGCATTTAACTTTCTGGACTTACACCATTGGTTTAACTGACTCTTCCTTTCTCGTACCAGATAAATGAGATGGCCAGAGAAATGGATACACTTTTACAGTCCATTGAAGGACCAGGTGGTTTCAAAGATTCTTGCACTTTGTTACTGAAAGGCAATGTTGAAGAACTGGAACAAGGACTTCAAAGTCTTGCTGGCAAGTGTCAAATGTGGAAGGTATATATAAAAAAGTTCACGTTTTTGTTATTGTTTATTTTTTGTTTTTTGATTACCCTTTTTAATCTTTAACCAAACCACCTTCCAATAAAGAATAATGTTTTTGATTCTGGTCTGTTGTCCGTATTGTTAATTTATTTTGTTTGGTGGCCTTCAGAGCACAATTCACGAGCAGCAAGCAGAGATCCAACATATTCTTGACAAAACAATTCAAGGTGATCTACTTATCATATCATCCCCATATGTAGCACAAAAACATTAGCTCGCAAGTAGAAAATTGTTATAGTTGAAAATGCATATTATAGTCGCGAGGCCCACAATAGGAAAACTAGGAATGCTGGAAATATATATTGCTTCTAAGCTGTGTCTGTGATATGTAGAAATTGAGGCAAAGTAACTTGCAATCCTATTACATCTCCAACCCACCAGATTTAAAATCTGTTCAAAAGAGGGGAAGGAATCCGGATGGAATATTGTTTCCATTTGTTTATATGTATATCCTTTTACTGGACACGTTGATACGTACACCATTTTCATATTTGATAGTTGGATATGATGATGAATAGAGTAGAGCTCCAGTATGATATTAGCTTCAGCACGTGGTTTACACGAGGACGAGCTTAGAATTTGCTCTCGCTCATTTGCTCTTCCTTATTATGTTTTACATTGTTTCATATGTTACATTGGAATCTAGGCTGCAAAATTTTGTTTATTTATTATTGTTTCATGTGGGGATTTCAGTTCTGGCAAAGAAGACGTACATGGAAGGTATGTATAAGCAAACTTCTGATAATCAGTACTGGCAACTTTGGAACCGCCAGAAGTTGAGTCCGGAGCTTGAGGCCAAACGGCAGCATATTATTAGACTAAATAAGGTTGTGTATGTGTTTATGTATCTCACTCGTCTATCTGTTACTACTTTAAGCTTGCTTTTTGTTATATCATCTACATTTTTTTATCTAGGATTTGACTCATCAACTGATTGAACTAGAGAGGTATTTTAACCGGCTTGAACTTGATCGCTACCAAGAAGATGGTGGAATTTCTGTGCCCCGAAGAGGGGTGGCAAATAGGCCTGCTCCTTCAAGGTAGTTTTTGTGGAGCATTTTTGATATTTTAGAGGAAAAGAACCCCATTATAACAAATTGATTAAGTTGATTATAACCTTTCCGCCACTAATCGGGTTGATATTTTCTGCAGACGTGTGCAATCCCTTCACAGTCTTCATAGCACAATTAGTTCCCAGTTGGCAGCTGCTGAGCAACTCTCTGAGTGTCTCTCAAAACAAATGACAGCTTTGAAAATCGATTCTCCTGTAAAAAAGAATGTGAAGCAGGAGTTGTTTGAGACAATTGGGATTCCTTATGATGCTTCTTTCAGCTCACCAGATGCGGTAAAAGCTAACAAAACGTCTTCGACAAAAAACCTATTACTCTCTTCTATTCCTGCAAGTATAAATGCACAGTCAAGACAACGTCAGTCATCTGCTACAAAAAGTTCCGACCCTGAAACTGCTAGGAGGAGGAGAGAATCACTAGACAGGGTAATCTCAGAAATCTTTGGCTCAGTATTAGACCATACAATATTTGCACGTTATTCTGCTTTGTCATGCTCTGGTATATAGCTAAACTATAAAGAATACACACTCTCTAATTTTCGGTGTACCTTGACGCCTAGCTCTACATTTTGTGTTTTTTTTTTATTTTCAGAATTGGGCTGCTTTTGAGCCTCCAAAAACAACTGTCAAAAGGATGCTTCTGCAGGAACACAAGAAGACAGGTATGAGGAACCAACATACTGTGTTGAGTGACAGACCATACTCTGCAAATGATACACAAGAACAATCATTGCTTCGTCTAAAAGATCATGCATCACCTGTAGTCTCCTCAAATAAGGGTGAGCCAAGATATACTATGGAGTGCACTATTTTGGTCTTAAGCAATGTCTTTGAGTTTCCTTTTTTTTTCCTCTTTATTGTATCATTCATTTCGTATCTGGTTTAATTGTGTAATTACTGTGAGTAGGTACTAGGGGATCATTCCAACAAGACACATCCGAAGCTCAATCAACCCTGTTCAAATCGAGGCCACCTATGCAACAATCTAACACTCCCTTCACCCTCTCTCCAGTCTCTGCGTCAAAGCCAAGTTTCAATTGGTCTGGGAAGTCTAACAGTACAACTTCTTATGCTGAGGAGTCTACCCCTCCGCTGATCAAGGATTCAAGGACAGTTTCGCAATCAGGAGGCTCAGATATTCCTCTGAAACGATCAGTGGCCTCGACTGTATTTGAAGAGAAAGAAAAGATGGCTGGAGAATTTAAATTCTCTCAAGGTAAGGGCTCGTTTGTTGGTACAGCTGCAGGAAGTGTGCAGCAGCTTTCGACCACATCAGCGATATCCAATTCTGAAACTAGCAAAGGTTTTGGTACTCAGTTTTCACCAATGTCTACTGGTGCACCAGCCTCTAGCCCCCGTGCAAAATCGTTGTTTGGATTTAAAACAAGTATCAATATCCCTGGTGAAAAAATATCTTTTCCTGCTGTAACGGTATCCGTTTCATCTTCTCCTTTGTCAAGCACGCCACTTAATTCCGATTCCACCTTATCTATACCATCTTCACCTCCAATATCATCCCCTACACAAGAATCAGGTATGTTTACTTTTGGACATCTGTGTAATTTTTAACTATAGCAACTTTTTATAGCCGGTCAATGACTGGTCAACTTTAATATGTTTCAGTTCAAGCACCTGTTCCCATAAGCTCACCAAGAGTCCCGCAAACGTATTCAGTTACATCTACATCTACATTGTCAGCTACGGGACTCAATGTTCCCTTTGGTAAATCTTTGACCAGTGCCAATATAGATCTTAATAAAGCAGTTACATCGACACTTTCTTCCTCACCCAGCGCCACAACTGGTTTCTCTTTCAAAGTACCAGCTTCGTCTCCATCATCCCCTGAAATTGTCCCATCCTCAACAGGCCAATCCTCTTTATTTCTACCATCTTCTACAGCATCGCAAGTGTCATCTAATCTGGTCTCTGCAAGCAGTTCTATAACAGATAGTACTCGTATGTTTTCATCAGTTTCGTCATCTTCGACTAGCACTATTACTTCAACCGCTCCTGATGCATTTCAGTTTCCTCAAATTTCCACTCTATCTTCTGCTGCGTCCATTAAAGAGCCAATTTCAGAATCTAAAAAACCAGAGGCTCAAAGCACTGTAAATACTATTGCAAATGCTAGAAAAGCACCGATTGAGCTGTTGCCGGTGAAAAGTGAGATTTCAAGCCCAGAAACTGCAGTAACCCCTGTCAGTTCATCTGGGTTCCTGTCTGGACATTCATCAGGAGCACAGTCTAGTCTTGCAAGCATGGGGCCTCCGTCATTCAGTTGGCCTAGTAGTTCTCAGCCACAACAGCCATCTTCAACGCCTGTCCCTTTCCCTACATCCTCACCAACTTCTGCAAGTCTATTTGGTGAGAAAAAAGAAGCTATAGATACACAGGAAGATGAAATGGATGAAGAAGTGCCAGAGGCTTGTCAAACGACGGAACTTAGTATGGGAAGTTTTGGAGGTTTTGGGCTTGGGTCAACCCCAAACCCGGCTGTTCCCAAAGCAAATCCATTTGGTGCTCCCTTTGGTAATGCTACTACAACAACAAATAATCCGTTTAATATGACAGTGCCGAGTGGCGAGCTGTTTCGACCTGCATCATTCAGTTTTCAAAACGCCCAACCATCTCAACCGACTGGTTTTGGTGCGGTGTCTGCAACACCTTCTCAGACACCCACTCAGAGCGGATTTGGCCAACCATCACAGGTTGGTGGGGGACAGCAAGCTCTAGGCTCGGTTCTTGGCTCCTTTGGGCAATCAAGACAGATCGGTACTGGTCTCCCAGGAGCTTCGTTTGGTTCTCCTACTGGATTCGGTGGGTCTAACCCAGGAAGTGGCCTCCCAAATGCACCAGGATCTGGTGGATTTGCTGCTTCTGGCTCTAGTGCTACAGGTGGTTTCGCTGCCATGGCTTCAGCTGGTAGAGGCTTTGCCGGTGCTTCTTCTACCCCCACTGGTGGCTTTGCAGCCTTAGCCTCAGGTAGTGGAGGCTTTGCTGCTGCTACTCCAGGAGGAGGAGGCGGTGGGTTTGGTGGAATTGGTTCAGGCTCAGGAGGCTTTGGTGGCTTTGCTCCTCCTAGTAGTGGAGGTTTTGCTGGAGCAGCCGGAGGTAATAACATCTAAACATTGATTAACCTATACAAGGTCACGCTAATACATTTTGGGCATTATTGTGTTGTGTGATGATTTTATTATTATACAGGAGGTGGTTTTGGTGGTTTCGGCAACCAAGCGCAAGGCCAAGCCGGTGGTGGTGGTTTCTCAGCCTTTGGTAGCAACTCCGGAACAACAGGAAAGCCATCTGAACTCTTTACACAGATGAGAAAGTGAAACCAATATGTTCAAATATCTCGTCTTCATGAACTTTTTTGGTCTTAGCTATCTTTAGAAGCTTAGATTATGTAGTATATAATCCTATATAAGTTTATTGTGTGTTTGTGTCCTCTTATCATTGATTTTAAGTCAACTAACCTCCATAATAGTACTATTAAGTAACTTGCTGACTTAACTTCTCTCACGTGGCTTACGCTTTGATGGTCCACATACAAAAAAGTTTAACACTTTTCAGAAAGCAGGTTTGGTTTCTTTATTTTTCTTATAACAAATAAACCTAAGTCTTATTTAAACCAAAATATAATATATGTGCCCCTCTTGGTAATTAAAAATTTAATTTTCAAGTTGGAGAATTATAAATTCAATAGGCAACAAAAAATAAGGAGTGGGCCTTGCTGGAGGAAGCAAAGAGGCGTTATTTCAGACAGTCTTTGTTTTTTTATTTATTTTATTTTATAATTATATTGTCACAAATTATAATTTCGGAGAATATAATTTCCTTAATCTTCGATTCGATGTGATCCCGCCAAACAAACTCTTTACTCTCTTCTCCTCCGTTGATCTCTGATATGTTTCGCCGGAATATTCCAAACATTTGAAGAAGCTTCGTGATTATTCCTCTTTTATGAAGGGACATCGAGATTTATGATGCTTTGTTGTTCTTTACGAGATCGAATACAGCCTTGGCTTCGCGATTATGTTAGGCTTCAATCTCTCGCCGTCTTCCTTATTTACGTCCAGGTTAGTATCTCTCTCTTTCAATTCTCTGTATCCATCGTTGATTCAAACTTGTTAGAGGTCTAGGGTTCATCGATTCTCTGTTAATTTCATCAATTTGAAGAACCGCTGGTTTTCTGAATTGTTTATCTGGTTTCAGATTGGGTGTGCGTTGATCGGATCATTAGGAGCACTATACAATGGAGTTTTACTGATAAATTTAGCAATTGCGTTGTTTGCACTTATTGCAATCGAGAGCAATAGCCAAAGTCTCGGTCGTACTTACGCGGTTCTTCTTTTCTGTGCTATTCTCCTTGATATCTCATGGTTCATTCTTTTCACCGAAGAGATATGGTATTGCTCTTAACTCTTTGAAATCCTTACCTTAGCTTTGCTCTATGGGAGATTACTCTCTTTGTTTAATGTATATGCCTGTGTAGAATTGGATATCAAATTGTTCATATGATGCTCTTTTGTTAATGAAACATTGCATTGTTGATGCAGGAGCATTTCAGCTGAGATGTATGGAGACTTTTTCATATTTTCAGTGAAATTGACAATGGCGATGGAAATGATTGGGTTCTTTGTGAGGCTATCGTCCTCTCTCTTATGGTTTCAGATTTATAGATTGGGGGCTTCTATTGTGGATACTTCACTTCCTCGTGATACAGATTCGGATTTACGACATAGCTTCTTGAATCCACCAACTCCTGCTATAGCTAGACAATGTTCAGGTGCTGAAGAAATCTTGGGAGGTTCTATCTATGACCCAGCATACTACACTTCTCTATTTGAAGAAGGTCAAAACAACATGGATTCACCCAAAATTACACAGGTCTTTTCTAGTTTCTACCCTCTTCACTTTCCCCTTGTTCGAAGTTCGCAGTGTACATGTTTTCAATTTGGGTTCATATCACTTAAAAGACTGTATTTCGACATGCCTGGTTACTCTGTCAAGCCGTCCATCTAAAAAAGAGTTTCTTGATTCTCTCTCGTCTTTAACTGTTTGAGCTCTAGTGGAGGTGGTGATGCAATATACTCCAGTCTGGGATAAGCTAGCTAGCTGGAAACTATGATGATGCTTCTCTACTCTTGTAGCTCTTTATTATCTGATGGTAGATGCAAAGAAGAAGTTCCCCTAGCAATGAAAATATTTATCGCATTACGATATACATAAGACACGTACATAGTGCTAGTAATGGAAAGTTTCATCTAGTAAGTAGCACTGAAGAAGTTCAGCTCGTAGGTGAATCACCTGAACCCTTAAATTTCATCCTTTTTGTTCTTTGTAGGTGAATCATAGTTCAGCTGGAAACAATGGATCACCATCTACTGCAGAAGCTTCTCAGATTATGTCTCCTATATCTAGAGCCTTGCATTCAATTGATGTTAGTCTCCATTGTTCTTGGTCGTATTGCACTATATCTTGTAACTGTTGCACCATCACAAATAAGAAGACAAATCTGGTTTAAATACTATGTAGGAAGAGAAGGGCTTGAAGCAACCAGGGATGACTTCGCTATGAGCAGACTCCATTGAAGAACGATATGAGCATTGCATTAGTTGAGAGGTTACTTATGGGAATTTGAAGCAGAGACAAATGTTGTTGATCAGAATTCCATAGATGAGAGAATCATGAAGAGTCGTCATGTCTCTTTTCAAAGTAGAGCCAGAAGATCATATAACAACACGAACCAAAAGATGAGATTTGGATATGTAAAGGACGACAAGTAAGCACTGTTTCTACTTAGCTTTTTCATTATTTATTTATTTTGTCTGAAAGTATATGTTATTTATAAGAATCTATGATTAATTTATAGAGCCAAAATCTACTTGATTCATAGATCATATGATTCTTTTCGAGTTTTGTTCTTGCTTGCAAATATTTAAAAGTAAGATATTGATTCACAATTCGCCATTGATTCCGTCTCAAAGAGTTCTCGAGAGGTTTTTTCACTTTTTGTTTCTAAAAATTTGACTTTATATAGTTGCAAAACAAGGCCCATTTAACAAGCCCACATAATAATAAAAAGCCCACGAGAAAATCGAGTTAGAAAGGAGGGAAAACAAAAAGTCAATTAATTAAAAAGGGTAAAAAGTCAGAAAGAGAAACCCAGAAAGATCTAGAAGAAATTGGATTGATCCTTTCTTCTTCAAATTTCTTTCTCTCTTAATCTCTTTCTCTTATCTTTACTTTTCTAATTTCTTTACGATAATTCTCCTCCTTTCGTATCTTAAACATTCCTCTTCTTCAATAAACCAAAAACCCTTTCTCTCTAAATTCTTCCGAAATCAACAATCATCTTCCTCATCGCTACATTGTCTGTGTGAATCGGTGAGTTTTCTGCTGTTCAACAAGACTCAAAAAGGTGTTTCTTGTTGATTTTGTTTTGTTGTATTTTGAATCGTTGATTTATGGTTTTTAGAGCCTCGAACGTCGATTCTGAGTCTATGATCGGTTGCTCTGTTTAATTTGATGATGTTTTATTCTGGTTCATTCATGTTGGGTCGTTTATTCGTAATTTTCATTTGCTAAATTAGGTTTATCTACTGAGTTGTTGAATTTTGAGACTGATATCTATGGTTTGGTGCTGCTTTTTTCGTTTATTTCGAGCTGAGTGATGTGATTTTGAAGATTACTGAATGGGAAATTGGTGACGAGTTCTTATTCTGTGTGTTTTGTTTGAATTGAACAGAGATTCAAGTCTAAGGAATCGGCTATGGAAGAAGCAATTGCAATGAGGTATTGGTGTCACAGGTGTTCACAAACTGTGAATCCAGTAATGGAAGCTGAAATCAAATGTCCCTTTTGTCAAAGTGGCTTTGTTGAAGAGATGCAAGAGAATCATGATTCTTCTGATGGTAGATCAAACAATTCTCTTTGGGCTCCTGTCTTGATGGAACTTACGAGTGGTCAAATTCCTGTGCGTCGTGGATTTGGAAGAAACCGGAGTTTTGACTTTTCTGATATTCTTCAAAATGATATAGAAAGTGGTGAGAGTAATGAAACTGGTAGAGAAACTGATATGGATTGGCAGCTACAAGAGATTCTTAGGAGAAGGAGAAGGCATTCAGCTGCTGTTTTGCAGTTGCTTCAAGGAATACGAGCAGGTATAACACTAGATGCTGAGAGTAATGGAGGAGATAATAATCCGGAAAGAGTGATCTTCATCAATCCATTGAATCAGACTATTACAGTTCGAAACTCTGGTGATACTGAATCTGTACCTGGTGCTGGTGGTTCATTAGGTGACTATTTTATAGGTCCTGGATTTGAGATGTTGCTTCAGCGTTTAGCTGAGAATGATCCCAATAGATATGGAACACCACCAGCTAAAAAAGAAGCTGTTGAGGCTTTGGATACTGTGAAAATTGAAGAGACTTTGCAATGTTCAGTGTGTTTAGATGATTTTGAGATTGGAACTGAGGCAAAACAGATGCCTTGTAAGCACAAGTTTCATGGTGATTGTTTGTTCCCATGGCTTGAACTTCACAGTTCATGTCCGGTTTGTAGATATCAGTTGCCTGCAGATGAACCAAAAACCGAGTTAGCAAGAACAGAAACAAGTGAAAACAACAACAACAACAATGGTGGGAGTAATACTTCTGATACAAGCAGACTTGAAACTGATAATAGCCAGGGAAACCAAAGCCGAGAAGAAGAAGAACAAGAGGAAGAGAATGAGAATGAGGACAGTAATCGAAGCGGATTCTCGATCCCATGGCCATTTAGCACTTTGTTCTCATCGTCCCATGAGAGCAATGAATCAAGGGATGCAAGGTAATACATGTTGCTTTGCTGTGATCATGAGACTTCGGTTCAATCCAAAGCTTTTGTAGTGTGTACATAAGTTCCATCAGATTTGGTTTGATGAATGTTACATGTAAAACATTAATCTCTCAGTTTGTCGTTGTCTTTTTGTTTGTTTTAAATTTAAACAATCTTTTGCCGGATTTCGTAAGTCGGTTCTGTATTTTTAAAGTCAACCATGTCTGTTCTTCATAATTGCAGGGTTGAATAAAAGAATGGGCCTTTAAAAAAGAATGGGCCTTTTGATTTAAGAATGGGCCTGCCCTAGCTCGATATTTTATGTAAATACATCGCACTCACGAGCACACATACTGTGTAAAATGGACCTTCGATATAATAATGGGCCTTTGAAATAATAATGGGCCTTAGTCAACACTAAACCCTAAACCAGAGATTTGCAACAAGCCCTTAATGCAATTGGTTAGAAAACAGAGCATCTCTTCTGTATTTTTGAAGTCAAACATGTCTATTCTTCATAATAATGGGCCTTTTGATATAGTAGTGGGCCTTTGATATAATAATGGGCCCTTGATGAACCCAATAGCTTGATAATATTCAATACATTTCACGCACGAGCACATACACTGTAAAATGAACACGTGGCATAGAAATATTGGACGTTCTCCTAGAAATCCAGCAAAAGACCGTAACATTAGATCTTATAAGCTGATTTTCCCAAAATAACCTTATCCGAACAAAGAGAATCAAGGGTAATATAGGAATATATAAATACATAAGGATAAGTCCATAAAGCTTCTCAGATCCAAAACACGCAATTTGTAAGAGATCAAAATCTGAGAGAGAGAGAGAGAGAGAACTCAGAGAGCGATATTGAAATCTAAACTCTCTCCTTTATAAATCCCTCAAACTTACAAATCTCTTTCCCTCTCTAAATTTCTCATCTTTTTCTTCTTTCTTCATTTGTATAAAAGCCTAACACCTTTAAATCTTTCGCTTCCTGAGAATTTCTTCCAGTCTTTTTGGGTATACGAAACCCTAGATTTTGAGATCCCGGAACTTTAACTAGCGAAAGGTCTGATTTTGTTTCTTACGCTCTGTTTTAATGGGTTCCTTTCGTCGGATTGTATTTGAATTGAGTTTCTTCTAACCCTATTTAGTAGCTTTGTTTCGAATTGGTCTGAAGTTGTGTGTTCATAGCTTTCTGTTGTTTGATTGTTAAACAACGCTTCTAGGATTCTCAATCTATCAAACCCTTTAAAGATGACGTGATTTAGTTGATAATATTAAACTGTCTCGTGTATACTTGTTGGTTGACCTGATGTGTGTTTATGATTTGTGTAATTTAGAGAATGGCTGATCAAGGAGTAGAAGGAAGCCAGCCAGTTGACCTAACGAGACATCCTTCAGGGATTGTTCCAACTCTTCAGTACGTTCTTTTGTGTCTCTTCTATTTATTTCTCCTTTTTTGATTCTTAGTTTGTGCTTTTGTGAATGACTAAGATTGTGTTTATTCTTCTTTTTGTCTTCAGAAATATTGTCTCAACAGTGAACTTAGACTGCAAGCTTGATCTTAAAGCCATAGCTTTGCAGGCTCGCAATGCTGAATATAACCCCAAGGTTTGTGATATATTTTGTTAATTATCGATCGTTAAGTCTCCATGAATCTTTCTATAAATGATCTGCAAAAATATTTAGACTTATCCCAGAGTTGTCTAGCGGTTTGAATTCTAATTGGCTATAGCAACTTATCCTAGTCTGGTTTGTATACTCGGATTTGGTTTAATCTAAGTGTCTTATGTTACAGCGTTTTGCTGCTGTTATCATGAGGATTAGAGAGCCAAAGACCACAGCTTTAATTTTTGCTTCTGGTAAAATGGTATGTTATATTAGCTGGCTTTGTCACTTTTTTGTCATATGGTTTTATCTTCAATGTTCTCGTTTTGACGTGACATGTATACTGTCCAATTCTAGGTGTGTACCGGAGCTAAGAGTGAACAACTTTCAAAGCTGGCTGCAAGAAAGGTAAGTAGATCCTCTCAATACAGTCTGATGTTCTTCTAGCAACGCACTTGATATAAGTTTAATAGGTATCTGTTCTCTGCTATGTTAAAGAGTGTCTATTTGTTCTGCAGTATGCTCGGATTGTTCAAAAGCTTGGCTTTCCTGCGAAGTTCAAGGTACTCACATGTGTATCCCTAGTCCTGATTCAACATACACTGGTAGGAAAAACTACGTGTACAGTCTAGTAATAAATTCATTCTGCAGGATTTCAAGATTCAGAACATTGTAGGCTCCTGTGATGTCAAATTTCCCATTAGGCTTGAGGGTCTGGCATACTCTCATAGTGCTTTTTCAAGTGTAAGTGATCTCAAGCATTGTGATCATATATAGTTGTAAGATGAAGTTAAACGGTCTGATGATTCGTACCTCTCTCATTACTGATGCCAGTACGAGCCTGAGCTATTTCCAGGACTCATATATAGGATGAAACAGCCAAAGATTGTATTGCTTATTTTTGTGTCAGGAAAGATTGTTATAACAGGAGCCAAGGTAATAAAGTTACTCTCTCTCTCCAAAACTTACAAATTTTCCATGAAATGCTTCTGTCATCTGACGAATTCCTGAGGTAATACTATCAGATGAGAGACGAGACGTACACAGCATTTGAGAATATTTATCCAGTTCTTACAGAATTCAGGAAGATCCAGCAATAATAGTATGTAAGTCTTCCAACTTTCTTCGACTCCATTTGGGTGTTTTTAATACTTCTTAATCAATCAATGGTTTGATCAAAATATTCTTTTAATACAAGCAGAGCTTACAGAATAAAAAAAAATCATATTCACGTCTGGATTGTCATGAATCTGTTGAGATCTCGGTGGTGGAAAGCTCTTGGTTAGGTTATTTTCCTTGGACAAGAACTTGGTTTGATTCAGATTCCAATCCAGAAATTGTAAATACAGGATGGAGATGCCAAGAAATCTCTTTCTTTTTTGTTCCAAATGTTGTCCAAGTGTCTTCTCTCTTTGTTCAGTTTGTTATAATGAGTAATATGCAGTTGTTAAAGAGCAACCAAGTCGTCTGCTAACTCTATGTAATAAGACAACTAAGTCTGTTCTTTCCTTTAATATACTCTTCTAAGCAAGGTCCAGCTTTAGTGTATCAAATGTTTGGATTATCATAGTTCATAATTTCATCATTCAACAGCAAATAACTTGTATACACATTAGCAAATATATAAACTGCAGATATTAGAAGCATTGTAATGAGAGTAAACTTCAGTTCTTATTCCTCGATGAGAAACAGCTAGTTGTATTGTACTTGGTGGGCATGGGGAATGGCTCAAACACAAGAAGAAATGCAGTATCCAGATCACAAACTCGACTTACTTCAACTTCTGAAGTGCAGACAATTTTAACATAGCTCCTTAAGCTCTGTTTTTTGTTGTATCTAAATGGGCCTAGGAATTAAGGCCCATTAGAAGGATCTAGAGTATTGAAATCAACGGCCAAGATTAACTAAGAGCTTTAAAGAGGTAAGGGAACGTTTAAAAGTAGCTCCAAGGTAGAGTGAGTAAGCAGATAGACCTAATTCCTTCCTGCTTCATTCAGCTCTCGTTTTTTTTTTCTTATCCGGAAAAATCCTTCCGGTGAGAAGAACTTCCTTATTCCTCCTCTGCATCTTCGTTACTCTACTTTTGTTAGTTTCCTTATCTTTACTCTTTTAATGGAACAATTAAGCCTCTGCTTTTCTCTGTGGCACAGTTTATGTATATGTGTTGTATGAGAATTTTGTTGTTAGCTTTGTGGGAAGTATTCATTCATTTCTACAATGATTTTGGGTTTTTCTTGTTAAACTTACACGAACGAATCATTCTTCTATTTTCTCTGGGTTTTGTTGCGAATTTTCATTCATTTAGCTTACTGGGTCGTTGTTACGTTGGTTTTATCGACGAGAAGAAGAGTGTTTTTTTTCAAGTTAGACATGTTATCTAATTGTTGAATTTTGTTTGTTTTATAAGTGAGAAAATGGCATCAACTTTCACTGCCACGTCTTCTTCTATGGGATCAATGGTTGCTCTCAAATCGGATAAGAAACTTGTGAGCAAGTTGTCTTCAAGCTCGTTTGGGAGGAATGCGTGTCCTAGACCCAGAAGATCCAGTTCTGCCATTGTATGTGCAGCGAAGGAATTGCATTTCAACAAAGACGGGACTACCATAAGGAAACTTCAAGTAGGCTTCTTTTTTAAAACTTTTCTTGTGTATAAGTCATTTCCCGAACTTAACCACTGGCGGAAAAAGTAATAATTGTATGTTGTCTAGGCTGGTGTTAACAAGCTCGCAGACCTAGTTGGTGTTACTCTTGGACCCAAAGGACGAAATGTTGTTCTGGAGAGCAAGTATGGGTCACCAAGAATTGTTAATGATGGTGTGACTGTTGCTAGAGAGGTACAGAAAAGTTGCCTCACTGATAATTTTGTTTATTTTCTTTCAACCAACTCTTATCATTTCAAGCATTCTCCAATAGGTTGAGTTGGAAGATCCGGTTGAGAATATTGGCGCCAAGCTTGTGAGGCAAGCGGCTGCCAAAACCAATGACTTGGCTGGTGATGGTACAACAACATCTGTTGTTCTTGCACAAGGTTTTATTGCCGAGGGTGTCAAGGTCTGTAATATTCATGTTTCACCTTTCTCTTTCTAATACTCGGATAATCATTTTACCAACCTTAAGATTGTGTCATTCAGGTGGTAGCTGCTGGTGCAAACCCTGTTTTGATCACCAGAGGTATTGAGAAGACAGCAAAGGCTTTGGTTGCTGAACTCAAGAAAATGTCTAAGGAGGTTACAAATTATAGAACACCCTTTCGTTTAATATGTGAAGAGTCCATATCCAAAGGTTCTGAGAGTAATTCACGTTGATGTAGGTTGAAGACAGTGAACTCGCAGATGTCGCAGCTGTTAGTGCGGGTAACAATCATGAAATTGGAAGTATGATTGCTGAAGCAATGAGCAAAGTGGGCAGAAAGGGTGTGGTAACCCTTGAGGAGGGTAAAAGTGCCGAGAATGCCCTCTACGTTGTGGAAGGAATGCAATTTGATCGTGGTTATATCTCTCCTTACTTTGTGACTGACAGCGAGAAAATGTCTGTTGAGTTCGACAATTGTAAGGTAGACGTTTCTTGATTCTCAGCTCACTTTATCAAACTGTTACATGAATTTCCTAGGCAGACAATTTAGCTTTTTCAAATGATTATCTATGAGTATAACAAGGATCTTTGATGTTTTTTATGATTGCAGTTGCTTCTCGTGGACAAGAAAATTACCAATGCACGGGATCTTGTTGGTGTTTTGGAGGATGCAATTAGAGGCGGATACCCTATATTAATCATTGCAGAAGATATCGAACAAGAAGCTTTAGCGACTCTTGTTGTTAATAAGCTTAGAGGCACACTGAAGATTGCAGCTCTCAGAGCTCCAGGATTTGGAGAGCGCAAAAGTCAATACCTTGACGATATTGCCATTCTAACTGGAGGTAAGTTCCTTGTGCATTGCCGAGCCTTGTGTTTAGGGTAGTGTTTTGTAGTTTTAATCTCGTCCTCTTATTCTACTCCCTCGTGTAGCAACTGTGATTAGGGAGGAAGTTGGTCTTTCACTTGACAAAGCTGGAAAAGAAGTTCTTGGTAATGCCTCGAAGGTTGTCCTCACAAAGGAGACTTCAACCATTGTGGGTGATGGAAGCACACAGGATGTAGTGCAAAAGCGTGTTACACAGATTAAGAATCTTATTGAGGTACGAAGTGAAATTAAAAGAATACAGCGAGTAAGGGATATCTTATAATTTTTGTTGATAGTGTGGTTACACTAATATGGTAATTGGTTTCTGCAGCAAGCGGAGCAAGATTATGAGAAGGAAAAACTGAATGAGAGAATTGCAAAACTCTCTGGCGGAGTTGCTGTGATTCAGGTATATTACAAAGTCATTCTTTCCGTTGTCTGTTTCAGTTGAGTTCTAGAGATATTATGTTAATCTCCATATGTAATGGTATAAGGTTGGAGCACAAACAGAGACAGAACTCAAAGAGAAGAAGTTGAGAGTTGAAGATGCTCTTAATGCCACAAAGGTAATTTTACTTATATCTGAAGCATTGATAGCGTGCTATTTGTGACTTTATGTACATGTGAACTATAACCGATCTGGAATCAAATTCTTCAGGCCGCTGTCGAGGAAGGCATTGTCGTTGGTGGTGGTTGCACTCTGCTTCGTCTTGCTTCCAAGGTTGATGCCATTAAAGCCACTCTTGACAATGATGAAGAAAAGGTAAATCAATTAAGCTTTCCGTTTTTAACCCCTAAACCTTTGGTTTTTGTAATTTTGCTGATGACAGCCTTTTCTTACTATAGGTTGGAGCAGATATCGTTAAAAGAGCACTGAGTTACCCCCTGAAACTTATCGCCAAGAATGCAGGTGTTAATGGAAGCGTTGTTAGTGAGAAGGTAAAAACAACAGAAAATAACCTCCACACTTTTTTCACCTCTTAAATGAAGTCATATGCTTGAAGAGATGTATTTATTCATTGGCAGGTGCTATCCAACGAGAACGTGAAAATCGGCTACAATGCTGCAACCGGCAAGTACGAGGATTTAATGGCTGCAGGAATCATCGATCCAACAAAGGTCAGTTTTTTCTGTTCCATATATATGTCTGTGATAGCTAAATTGATAACCATGAACCTGATTGAATTTATTTTGAGTTTAGGTTGTGAGATGTTGCCTGGAACATGCAGCCTCGGTTGCAAAGACGTTTTTGATGTCAGACTGTGTAGTTGTTGAGATAAAGGAACCTGAACCAGTTCCCGCTGGCAACCCAATGGACAACTCAGGTTTGTTCAGACATTCAGTTACTTGAACCTCTGGAAAAGATCCACCATATTCATGTCAAATGGCTGAATCTGTTTTGCTTCTCTTGTTTCAGGATATGGATACTAAGAGGACATAGGCGTAACATTGAAACGGATTTCTTTAGCTTGCGAGTGTAATGATTTTGGACAAGAGAGTGTGTAATTTGAAACTGAATTTTTGAATCAATTATATGAATAAATCATGATTCCTCAATGTTCAAAAATATCTTGAAGGTCTTTTCTTATCTTCTCTAAAGTAACAGGTCCTTTGAACAATACATATAGGTCCTTATTTCTACATTGGAACCTTTACATTAGGATCTTCCTGAATTCTGTAAGAACTGGATAAATACTCTCTAGTGCTGTGTAAGTATCGTCTCTCATCTGATAGTGTTACCTCAGGAATTCATCAAATGACAGAAGCATTTGAGAGAAAGTAAATATATTACCTTGGCTCCTGTAAAGGTCCTAATGTAAAGAGTAGACTGCAGCTTTTATTTCTCTGAAAAAACAGGTTAAACAGCTAACAACTGACAATTGACTTGATTGCATTAAACAAGAAGACATGATTTGTTAGAAACTATGGTTTTGATCTAAACAGATGAGTGATGAGGGAAGAGGAAGTTGTAGTTGGCTTAGTGGAACTCCTAACTGCAGCAAATGACAGTTAACAAAACCAATTTCAAGAGTAATCTTGTAAATGACATAAGGTTTAGTTTATATTTGTGTACCTTGTGAAACATTTCATTACTCTTCCTTTAAGCTCTGAATCATTTTATATCTGAAAAGGGCCAAGGAATAAAGGCCCAGAATAACCTAGAAGATCCAGACTCCAGAGCTTTCTAGAGGTACGGGAACGTTAAAAGCACCTCCAAGCTAGTGAGAGTGTGCAGATAAACCTAATTCCTTCGTGATTCAGCTCATCAGTTTTTCTTATCCGGAAATATTTTCCCTGTGAAAAGCGAACTCCTTATTCCTCCATCGGCTCTTCTTCACTCTACTCTGTTAGTTTCTTTATCTTTACTCTTTTTGTTGCACTATTTCTACTGTAGCACAGTTCTATATGTATGTTTTGTGGAATGTATTTATTCGTTTCTCCAATGATTTTGGGTTTTTTTTCTTCTTAAAATTACATGAACGAGTCTTTCTTCAGATTGTCAATTGTGTTCTGACTGTGCTCTACTTTGTTATGTGTCACCTTTCTTCTATTTCTCTGATTGTGTTACGAATTTTCATTAGTTTAGTTTACTGGGTCGCTGTTACTTTTGGTTATGGTGATTGTGCTTAACCATATATCGACGAAAGAGAGTCTTTTTTTGTATAACTTAGACAAGTTATCTAATTGTTGAACATTGTGTGTTTTTAAAGTGAGAAAATGGCATCAACTTTCACCGCCACATCTTCTATGGGTTCAATGGTAGCTCTCAAATCTGATAAGAAACTTATGAGCAAGCTGTCTTCAAGCTCATTTGCGAGGAGTGCGTGTCCTAGACCCAGAAGATCCAGTTCTGCAATTGTATGTGCAGCCAAGGAATTGCATTTCAACAAAGACGGGACTACCATAAGACAACTTCAAGTAAGTTTCTTTTTTTCCTTTTCTTGTGGAAATATTATTTCCGTAACTTAACGGCTGGCACGAAAAGTTTGCATTTTCTTTGATTTATAATTCTGTGTTGTACTAGGCTGGTGTCAACAAGCTCGCAGACCTAGTTGGTGTTACTCTTGGACCCAAAGGACGAAATGTTGTTCTCGAGAGTAAGTATGGTTCACCAAGAATTGTTAATGATGGTGTGACTGTTGCAAGAGAGGTACAGAAAATTTACCACACTGACAGTTGTGTTTATTTTCATTCAACCAACTCTTATCATTTCAAGCTTTCTCCTATAGGTTGAGTTGGAAGATCCGGTTGAGAACATTGGCGCCAAGCTTGTGAGGCAAGCGGCTGCTAAAACCAATGACTTGGCTGGTGACGGTACAACAACATCTGTTGTTCTTGCACAAGGTTTCATTGCTGAGGGTGTGAAGGTCTGTGTAATATTCATCTTTCAGCTTTCTCTTTCCGAAACTCAAATAATCATTTTTAACCTTAAGAACATGTCATTCAGGTGGTAGCTGCTGGTGCAAACCCTGTTTTGATCACCAGGGGTATTGAGAAGACAGCAAAGGCTTTGGTTACTGAACTCAAGAAGATGTCTAAGGAGGTTACAGTTTGTAGAGCTTCATTCGTTTAATATGTGAAGAGTCCATGTGAAAAGTTTCTGAGAGTACTACATGTTGATGTAGGTTGAAGACAGTGAACTTGCAGATGTTGCAGCTGTTAGTGCAGGTAACAATTATGAAGTTGGAAGTATGATTGCTGAAGCAATGAGCAAAGTGGGCAGAAAGGGTGTGGTAACCCTTGAGGAGGGCAAAAGCGCAGAGAATGCCCTCTACGTTGTGGAAGGAATGCAATTTGATCGTGGTTATATCTCTCCTTACTTTGTGACTGACAGCGAGAAAATGTCTGTTGAGTTCGACAATTGTAAGGTAGATGTTTCTTGATTCTAATCTCACTCTATCAAACTGATACATCAAAAGGTCCTAGGCATACAGTTTAGCTGTTTCAAATGGTTATCTATGAGTATAAGAATCTTAAATGTTTTTTATGATTGCAGTTGCTTCTCGTTGACAAGAAAATTACCAATGCGCGGGATCTTGTTGGTGTTTTGGAAGATGCAATTAGAGGTGGATATCCGATATTAATAATTGCAGAAGACATTGAACAAGAAGCTTTAGCGACTCTTGTTGTTAATAAGCTTAGAGGCACACTGAAGATTGCAGCTCTCAAAGCTCCAGGATTTGGAGAACGTAAAAGTCAATACCTTGACGATATTGCCATTCTAACTGGAGGTAAGTTCAGTGTGTTTTGTTGAGCCCTGTGTTTAGGGTAATGCTATGTAGTTTTAATCTCGTCCCCTCCCTCGTGTAGCAACTGTGATTCGGGAGGAAGTTGGTCTTTCACTTGACAAAGCTGGAAAAGAGGTTCTTGGTAATGCCGCGAAGGTTGTCCTCACAAAGGAGACTTCGACCATTGTGGGTGATGGAAGCACACAGGATGCAGTGCAAAAGCGTGTTACACAGATTAAGAATCTTATTGAGGTACGAAGTGGAATTAAAAGATTACAGCGAGTAAGGGATATCTACTAGTTTTTGTTGATAGCGTGGTTACACTAGTATGGTAATTGGTTTCTGCAGCAAGCTGAGCAAGATTATGAGAAGGAAAAACTGAATGAGAGAATTGCAAAGCTCTCTGGTGGGGTTGCTGTGATTCAGGTAATTACAAACCCCATCGGCACCCTTTGTCTGATTCAGTTGAGTTCTAGAGATTTTAACTTGAGTTCAAATGTAATGGTTAAGGTTGGAGCACAAACTGAGACAGAACTAAAAGAGAAGAAGTTGAGAGTTGAAGATGCTCTTAATGCCACAAAGGTAATTTTGTTTTCCTCTGAAGCTCTGATTGCATGCTATTTGTGTACATGTGAACTACAACTGATATGGAATTGGATTCTTCAGGCCGCTGTTGAGGAAGGTATTGTTGTTGGTGGTGGTTGCACTCTGCTTCGTCTTGCTTCCAAGGTTGATGCCATTAAAGCCACCCTTGACAATGATGAAGAAAAGGTAAATTAATCAAGCATTCAGTCTTTAACTTCTAAACCTTTTGGTTTTCCAATGTTGCTGATGATTGTCTTGTCATACTTCAGGTTGGAGCGGATATTGTTAAAAGAGCACTGAGTTATCCCCTAAAACTGATCGCCAAGAATGCAGGTGTTAATGGAAGTGTAGTTAGTGAGAAGGTAGTAACAACAGAAAACAACCTCCACACTTTTTCACCTTGAGAAATCAAGTCACATGCTTGAAGAGACGTCTTTATTGATTGGCAGGTACTTTCCAACGAGAATGTGAAAATCGGCTACAATGCTGCGACCGGCAAGTACGAGGATTTAATGGCTGCAGGAATCATCGATCCAACAAAGGTCAGTTTGACAGTTTGTATTTGATGTCTTTGCTAGCTAAATTGGTTATGGTGACCATGAACCTGAGTGGTTGATCTTGATTTTAGGTTGTGAGATGTTGCCTGGAACATGCAGCTTCGGTTGCAAAGACGTTCTTGATGTCAGACTGTGTAGTTGTTGAGATAAAAGAACCTGAACCAGCTCCGGTCGGCAACCCAATGGACAACTCAGGTTTGTTCAGACATTCAACTACTTGAATCTCTGGTCATCATACTCCACCATGTCCATGTCTCATTGCTGAATATGTTTGCTTCTTTTGTTTCAGGATATGGATACTAAGAGGACATAGACGCAACATTGAAACGAATTTCATTTAGCTTGGTAGTGTTATGATTAAAAACAAGAGATTTTGAATGTGCAATGTAAAACTGAAATTTTGAATCCATTATATGAATAAATCACGTTCCCTCAAATGGTCATAAATATCTTGTAGAGATTTCATCCAAACCTTTTGAAGTTTATTGTCATTTAGTATGAGAAAATTGGCTGAGAAGATTAAAGGAATTTATAAGTAAAAAGAAACACCTGTACGATCAGATACAATTCCTCACAAGTATATGTAGCCAACAAGAGAGAAGTGAAGCTATGAACAAATCATATCAAAAGACATAAAACTTCAGGTGAACTATTTCTTGTTAAAGCCAAACAAGGATTTTATAGCATTAATGGCACTCTCGTTGATGAAAGATTCGTCAAACTGCTTCAGGAGTGGATCAAAATCCTTCGACTTCCTGACATTTTCTAGATCCGGATCTGATCTGATTCTCTGCAATCAAAGTAATATACGGCTTCAAAAAACAAGTCCATCCTTCTCTCTGTCTCAATTGAACCATTACAACTCCTTAGACTTACCTTAAAATCTTCATACCCTGACTTTAATGCTTCTTCCAGAGCTGAGAGACCAGCTTGGACCTATACAAAACAACTCTATGAACTCTGCAAGTCAAAAAGCAATATCTGAAACATCTAAAAGCTCTTACCTGATTAAGCTTTGAGTAGCAACAAGCAACATTGTAACTTGCAACTGATGCTTCTTCTGGTGTTGGTTTAGAACCTAACACAGACTCAAACCTTTCCAATGCTTCCTCATATTTACCATTCCTACATCAATTACACACATGTCAATATTCAGTTCTAACTTCTGTATAAAGCGTAGGTGACTCACTGAGGATTTACTTGGAAAATTGTAGCCCTTCACGAAGATCCTTCTCCCGTTGAGCTTTCTGTTCTTTCTTCCTCAAATAGTTTTGCATCTACAGAAACTCAAAGCTCACTCACAAAGTCTCAAGCCAAAGTTCATTACTTTTGATGTCACATATACAATACGTCTAAACAACTCTCTAAGAGAAATCACCTGAATTTCCCTCAATCTACTGCTAATGGATCCGGAGTTCCTTTCAGCTCTTATTATCTCTTTCTCTGATAATTCACCAGTATCATCAGCCTTACCTGCAAGAGAAGAAAACACAACACATAATGTGATTAAACATAACCAAACCCAAAAATTTGGTTCTGCAGAGAGAAAAGACAACACAAAACAGAGCTGGATTTAGGAATATCAACAAACCATATCTCTTCTCCATTTGCATAAGCAATGGACCAATTCTCTGTCGGATTGTATACATTGTCCTACCATACTCTGCTGCAGGCCAAATCTCTGTCCCAAACACTGCACTGTATTCTCAATTTTCAAGTTTACAATCAAGTTTTCACAAATCTCTCAATCTAAATCCATTGGAACAAGAAGAAAAAAAGCACAAACCTTGTGGCTATAACCCTATCGCCAACAGTGAATTTCCCAGTTCTGTCGGCTGATCCACCAGGCAATATAGCGTCAATGTAAGTCCCACCATCTCTTCCTTTCCTGAATTTCAAACCATAAGGCTGCTCTACTTCCACTTCATATGTTTCATACTTCTCCTCTTCTTCTTCTCCTCCTCCTTCCCCTCCTTCTCCTGCTTCAGTTTTAGCCGTAGACTCTGTCTCCGACGCCTTCAAAGCCAAATTCCGGCGTTTAGTCACATGGCTATTGCATAAAGAAGTCGAATTGCTCGAAAGGAAGAGATTTTTAGGAGAAATGAAACTGGGTGGAGTGATCAAACTAGGATTCTGCTTGGTTTGCTGGGTTCTTGGCAATGAAGGAGAAGAATACAGAGATGGATAGCTACTCGGAGCTAAAGACATGGTTAGATTCTTTTTCTTTCAGACACAACAAGCAAGAGAGACAGAGGTTGATTAGTTAGATTATATCAATTGGAGAAGCTGATTATGAGACATTGGTTGGTTCTTCACAAAAGCTTCAAATTTTCGGATTACAAGTTTGCATGATTTTAGTGGCTATGCTTCAGTCTTGGTGGTCTGACACGTGTCATCTTGTAATGGTACCATTAGTTTGATCCTTTTTCTTCTCCATAAATTCGCATCTCTCCTTAATTGGATTCGTTTATTACAAACAACTGAGTTTTTGACTCTTAACCAAATGATGACCAATTCTGCAAGAAGACATAGCACCATTACATAAAGTGGTAGTGGTCATAGAGAGTGACATTGGCTTTTTACAGAAACAATCTTTCTGGAAGAAACAGAGGAGAATTTGAGTCTCATGATTCCAATGTTAGCTGTAAACAATATAACTCAGAAAAATTACAGAAATCCAAATCAACAATGTCGTCACCTATTGTTCTTGGATTTGTATAACAGATTGACCAGCAGAGTATTGCAACAAATGAGTTTTCAGGCATTTCTCGAATGTTACAAACTTCCTCCAAGAACAGACCTGAGAACCACAAATAAGTTCACATTCTTTATGTAATTGACTGAGATTTTGGTGAGCTAGACGAAAGCATAACAGAAGCTCCAAAGGACCAAAGTCTAGGCCTTGTGATAAACTCTGCACTACTACTACACCTATCAAACTTTCTCTTTCTGCATCCAGATATGATAACATATGATGCAAGCTTGACAGAGTTGTGAGTAAGAAACTTAGAAATGGAAGTTGCAAGCACACCATTGGCGACAACTTTACACAAATTGTTATAAAAAGAGCTGCGTGAAAGACAACAAGCCGCAGTTTTGTCCAACTGATGTAAGTTGTCACTAAGACACTGAACAAACATAGTGATGCTAAATCCACATTGAAGATATCGATGCACATAGTGATTGTTAAATTCATAACTTGCTCCAGAACATCTGAGTGAGAAAGAACTTCATTAGATGGTTGTAGAAACGAATGAAGTTAAAGACCTATACATTAAACAGTTATACAGAAGAAGAAATGAAATGCTTCTGTGTTGAATCAATAATCATCATATGACTTCAAGCGAGCAAACTTCTATATGTACCTCCAATGTACCTTTGTCCTTTGCCTTAGATCACTAGTCAAAGCTATAATGGAGGATCACAGAATAACACAAACACAGGTTTCCCCCCGATCAGAGTTAAGATCATCTTCTTCACTGCAAGGAAATTAAGGTATCACATCACTCCAAAATCCATCAAATTCTCCACAGAACAAGAAGAAATAGATGCTTAACAAGATGATTCTTAATCTAAAGAAACCAAAACAGAAGACCAACCTAGTTTCGAATTCTCGAATCTCAACAAGTTCCTTCCCCATCACATCTAGCCATTGTACCTTCTTTTTCTCCTTCTTTTCAGTTTCTGTTGAATTCGAATCGGCCTTTCTAAGACTACTTTTCAGAATGAGAATGTCACCAAAGATTTGACCTTCATTTTCCTTTGCATCTTCTTCTTCTTCTTCTTCTTCTCTAGTTACATCATAACTATGACCATCCACATGATTAACAACCTCTTCATAATCATCATCATTCGAGGCTGAAACAAGAGTTTTCGAAGAGTTGTGAGAGACGATTCTCCAAATTCAGCGAACTTACCGCCTATATATGAGAAAAGGACTAACAAAAACAAATTAAAAGAGCATTGAATCTTACATATCAAAACACTCATCAAAACATGTATTGGGCCTTTTAAACAGTTGATCATCAAATGGAGAATTTCGTACACCTCTTTGACCGTCTCCAAACATACACCGTCGCAGATCTCCGTTTGAGCCTCTTTGCAAGACGAAAGAGATTCCAGAAGCTTTAGGGAATTTTCTGTCAGTGAAACTCTCGACGTTGAATCTGTTGACAATAACGTCGTGAGCTTTGTAACTAGTTTCTCTCTTAATCAATCGGACAATAGCTGTTAAGCAATCTAGTTTGATTTCTGAATTAGAAGAAGAAAACAAACACAGACAAAACCCAGACAAAAGTTGAATCAAGCTACAAACTTTAAGTAGTTTGATTTCTGGATTACCCAACACAGAAAAAAACCAGACAAAGGGTTTCAATAGAATATGTACAATTCCTTGTAAAGTAAATCAAAGCACCATAGATGAGTAAACAAAGACTAAAAGCAATGTTGATGCTAATTGGAATAGTAGAGATTCACAAATCACTGATGAAAAACCGAAAAAGCAAGATCGAAAGGGAATGAAATTCAAAAGGCAGATACTTTTATGATTTGAGAAAGAAACGAGAGAGAAAGACCAAGACTTTCGATTTAATAAATAAAAACCCTGGATTTCCCTCTGAATAAGGATATAGAGGAAGAAGAAATTTGATCCCTTTTTATTTGATTTGTAAATTGTAAACTTAAGGATTTTTGACAGAAAGTCAAAGAGTGTGGACAAACATGGAAAATAAAAAGGTTTGCTTTTTCAGTGACTCCTACATAAATGCATTTAATAAGACTTGTGGATAATAGGCTCTGACAATCTAAATCTCCTTAGAGGTATTGTATTGATCCAGATGCCATAGTCGGCAACCTAAATCTTCCTCCTCATAGTATGATACACTGTAAATGGTTAAATTTATCGAGTCAATGTTTTAAGTACATCTGTATCAATGCAATACTTCTCAGACACGGTACATTTGAATGAACCAACAAGTTCTAATCTATAACTTATGTTTCAATATTTATATTAGAAGTTTATCGAAATGACATAAATTTGAGAGTTTCACCAAGAACGAAAAGATAAAAAAAAAATTGTTTGTGAAAAACATGTTTGCAAAAACTTAAGTTTTCTCTCTAACTTAAGCAGTCATGTACTTCAATTGTTCTACTCTTCTATATTCAAATTATGATCATTGCATACAATGTTGTTATGGTAATTGAAAGCTCACAATCACTAAGCCTGATAAACAAAGCTTTATGAAAGTCTAAGATCGTTTTTTTTTGTCAACGACAATATCAATATGGGTCAAAAAGGTTCGTCCATTAGCTAATTCCTACATAAATCTCGTAGGAGATGGAACTCGATCCCGGATGCATGTGTGCTTATCTTTAGTGGACTTACCACCAGTTACTGGTGTAAAGGCCGCTTGCGGTTAAGATCGTTTAAAAGTGTTTATAATTTATTCTCAAAATAAAATGCATGCAAGTCATTACGTAAGAGTAATAAAGAGTAGGAACAGTTGATTTATACAAGATTATTTTCCATTATTCAACCAAATTTTACAGGTTGATCTACTTATATAATCAAGCGTTTGTAGCTAACTATTTAGGGAAATTTTTTAATAGAAAAATTGCTCTTATTCTTTTCTTTTGTATTGGATCTTCTTCTTTTTTCTTTTTTGATCATTTTTCAGCTTTTATAAGAATCATAATATTGATTCTTTTCTTTCATCAAAATTAGAGTATTTTTCTTTTGTTTTCTAGCAACCTTTACCTCTCATAGATCAATCACATCAATTTCATAGACCCAATTTAAGCTAATCAATGATTCTCTAGACTATATATTCTAATTGAAGAGTGGAATTTTTATTTTTCTTCATCAAAGATTTTGCAAATGAAAGCATAAATATGAAAGCATAAGTATGAAGTTTTTGTTTGTTTTTATACATGAAAATATCATATCTTACTAAAATAAATTTTAATGATTAAATATTGGAGTTACAACTAAAAATGAAACTAATTTAGGCTGGAAAATGATATGTAACGAAATAAAGAAGTAGATATAAACTTAATTATATGCTTAAAAAGTCTTGAATTGTTCTACGTGTTTCACTTTAACAATTAGCTCAATAATTCACATCAAAATATAAATCTTGAAGTTAAATAGCTTAAAAAAAAGTATAAAATTTTTGCATGGAAAAGATATCATCTCAACGATAAAGAAAAGAATAAAGTTCTAATAGAATTCACGTTAAGTATTTACTAGTCTCATATTTCTAGTCTCATATTTTTCTATATATATTGTGGAAGATTATTACGATAGTATAACAAACTGTTTTACAATATCTTAACCAAAATATATAATAAACAAAATAAAGAGCAACCATGGATTTTATTGGTAGATTTCATCTTGAGGAAAAAGATGATATACCAATTCAATTGGTATATCACAATCCAAAGTATCAGTTTATCTCTCAAACTCAAAGTCTTATCACTTCTAATGAACAAGTTAGTGAGAAACACTATCCTCAATCTCTTTTCTTATGTCCTAATGCACGATTTTTCCATAAAGCATCACTTTCCATTGTACCACTTATTTCGTCCCCTGAATATATCTTCTCAACAACAAAAACTCAGAAGAATGATGATCATCATGTTGTTCCTTTGTCTGAGTGCAACAATGAAGAATGGAGTGGTTGTGATGCATGCTCTAACTCAAATTATGGTACAAATTACTATTTTTGTGGCTATTGTGATAAAACATTTCACAAAGAATGTGTTGAATCTCCACCTAAGCTAAAAAATCCCAAGCATCCTGAGCATTCTCTCCAACTATCCTACATACTTTATGGTTCAAACAAATTGAAGTCTTTATGTTGTGATATTACTCGAGTTCGAAACCTAGTGTATCATTGTAGTATATGTGATGTTATCATGCATCCTACATGTGCAATGAAGTCGATATCCTTTGTTATAAATCGACCAAAAAGACATAACCATCCTCTTTCTCTATTTCCAAGACAAAATTTATTACTTTGCAGCATATGTGGTTTGTTGAACAATCTTGTTCTTACCTACATTTGTGTCAAATGCAACTTCATAGCTCATGAAGATTGTATGCAATTCCCACGCATCATCAAGATATCACGTCACGAACATCGTATCTCTTGCAAATACGATCTTCGGTCTAATGAATGGTCTTGTGGAGTTTGTCGTAAAGGTATGGAAAGTGATTATGGTGCATATGCTTGTGAAAAGTGTAATGATTATTATGTTCATTCACGATGTGCTCTTAGGAAAGATGTGTGGGATGGAGAAGATCTCGAAGGTGTGGTAGAAGAAGATGATATTACGAAAGATGCTGGTCCATTCGATGTAATATCGAAAGGAGTAATACGTTATTTTCTTCATGACCATAATCTTCATCTTAAAGACAGCAGACTTTATGATGATCTAAAAAAGCTTTGTCAAGTGTGTGTTTTACCAATCTATGATGCTCATTTATATTCTTGCAGGGAGTGTAACTTCATCATTCACGAAAATTGCGCTAATGCTCCTCGCAGAATACAACATGGATTACATCCTCATCCACTTTCATTGAAGGCTAGTAGCGGATATCGGTCTGTACTTTTCTATTGTAATGCTTGTTATCGTGATGGTGGTGGCTTTGTTTATCAATGTCCGATAAGGGAATGCTCTTACGACTTAGATGTTCGTTGTGCTTTAATATCTGAGCCATTTTATTACCAAGGTCATGAACATCCATTATATCTAGCTTTAGACCCTGAAGAAAAACCTACATGCCATATATGCAAAACAAGATGTATTGAAAAGTTAAATTGCATCAAATGCAAGTTTATTGTCTGTTTCAAATGCTCTACATTACCATATATGGCAAGGTATAAGCATGAGGAACATTTTATTAGAGTTATGTTTGGGACCGACATAAGCGAGAAAGATTGGTGTGATGTGTGTGAGCTTAATTTACGCGAGACATGGGCAACAATATTTTATTGGTGTAGCAAATGTTCTACCACTTTTCATGTTGAATGCTTATTTGGTGAAGATCCATATATGAAACCTGGTCTACGTTTCAAAGTATATGGCAACGATGTTGAGATTGTTCTCACCAATAATCTCTCTAGACCATCATGTGATGCTTGCAAGAATCCTTGTCAAGGAAAACTATTTAAGACAGAAAAACATATTGCTTGTTCTTTGAAATGTGGCTATGACATTTTCTATTGGGATTAAAGATGTATAAAGTGTTATTTGAGTGCAATTTATGTATTTGTTTTTCGATTTGACTCTTAATATGTTAAGCTTCGTTATGTTAGTAGGCATAAGCATATGACTCTGATTATGTAAGCTTCACTATGATTGATGTTTAAACCTTGAGATTTGAAACCATTATACATCATGAATTCAAAGCCATAAGTATGTTGATCTCAGAGAAACTACACAAGGAACAAAATACATTGAGTAAACACACCAATGGGACAAGTTTAAGATAGAATCAAAATACTTCAAACCCAACATCTTCAACTGCTGAGATGCAGTTCTGTTCACAACAAAGATCTAACTAGACAAAGGAAACCAAATCAAGAACTTTTTAAACACTTTTGTTTCATCCTAACAGTGTGAATGTTTGAGAGTCACTTGCATATAAGAAAAATGGCTCAAGCAGAGAAATACAAGGCATCATGAGATGATCTAACTAAGCAAGTTTACATATGTCTTCGTATTCAATAGCCTTTATGACTCTTCCATCATAAACACCTTTCTCAATTTGCACTTTAGCACAGAACTTATCAGTATCCACACCCAACAACCTTGCATTTGAACCACGATATGCTCCATTGACTATCTTCACTATCCCTCCAATCTGTGGAAGCACTGTCTCTAGCTCCTCTTGATCAACTCTCAACACATGTTTGGAATCAAGCATTTCGATCTCTCCAACATACTTATCAATCACTTTCTTCACCACACCTTTTTGCTTGTAATACCCTTTCTCTGACAAAGCTTTACTCATCACCTTCACAATGATTCCTTCAAACAACCAGTAATCTTTACGATTCATTCTCTCCTTCTTCTTTTCTTCCTCCTTCATCAACTCATCCAAAGCTGATCTTCTATCCTTCTCTGAATCCTCACTCTTCTTCCTCTTCTCCCCTCTCTCATGCTTCTCATTCTCTTCATCCTCAAACACAAGTTTCGAGCTTTCCACTCTCTCTTTACCTGTAGTGACCTGTTTAACCCCACCCCCAAGAGCAAATCCAACCTTAACCCAACTCTTCAACTTCAATGCTTCATCTTTTTTCTTCTCATCATCATCCTCTCCAACTTCTTTACCACTGCTTTCACCTTCAACAGCAATCAATTTCTCAGCAGCTCTTTCAATCTGTTTCTGAATCTCTCTCTCTTGTTTCTCCTCCTCAGCTAAATCACTCTTAACTCTCTTATTCTTCAATCTCTCTTTAAACAAAGTCTCTGAATCTCTATCAATATAAGTAATAAACCAACCTTTAGGAGTCTCTTCTACTTTACACTTACCTGTTTTACCTAAATGCTTAATGAACTCCGTCAATGTCGCCCAAATCGTCGAATTCATGTGAACATGATGTCTATCATTGATGTACTCGTTATAGACAACAGTTGCAGCAATACGAGAGAAACGGTGACTCCGCCGCATCAGGTCGAGAAAAGTCTGCTCGAATTCTTCCGAGTAACCATCAACAATACGATTTGGATTCTGCCCAAAAACCTGCATCTGCCTTTGGTGACCTTCACTCATACAATGACACTTGAATCCATTTTCGTCTCGACATTGTTTCTGACACATCTGACAATACCATCGAAGCTTTTGGAGACCTTTGGCTTTGATTCGATTCGCAATCGCCTTAGGGGTTAGAAAATCGTTCTTACCCATCGATTGTCCTTGAATTGAGCAAAATACGGTCTTCCTGAATTGAAATTTAGGATTTTCCTGGTAACCCTAATGAACGGAGGAGATCAGAGACCTAATTGGTCGAGAAATTCAATCGGAGGAATCAAAAAAATCGAGGTGAGATTTGTTCGACGTCGAAATTTTGAGACGGCGATAAGCGAAACTCATATTAAAGAGTAGAATTATCCTTGTCAAGGCCCAATTTATTATGGCCCATACATTTATGAGCCTAAAAATAATTGATAGGCCCAATCTTTTATTTTTTCAAAAGGCCTAATTTTTTTTTAAACTTGCAACAAAGGCTCGATACATAGTCAAATTGATCCTATTAGAGCTTTGTGAAAATCGTATTCAACATCCAGGATCAGCTAGATCATGGGCTGTGTCCATAAAATATTTTCTTTCTTCCACTTATAACTGAGATTTGTAAAGAGAACGGTACTATTAACCAACCATGTTCTCGGTAAATCCCTGATTTTTACAAGAAAAACATTTTTTTGTGGGGAAAAGGGGTCTAACCATATTTTATTAATCAAAACTCAAAAGAATTACAAAGATCTCTAACAGCCCGAAAACAAGCCATCTCAGCCAAGTCATCTCGTAAAATCGAACTAACACAATCTCGAACTGTATCATAATTTTGAAAGTCAAGTCATAATGAGAAAGCATAATTAGGTAGGTCTTCCACCAAACGGTTACAAAAAAACATTTATGCTAAATTATCTAAACTGGAAAATTATTTTCGTTATAAATTCACAGATAAATTATAAATTCACAAACTAAAAAAATTAATTTCATAAACCAGTTATCTTAGATTAGATAGGTTGCCAAGAAGCATATGGTCTAGTTGGCTTGCCTCTAAGCTTGGTACCATGTGAGGAATTCGACTTCTACCGCCCATGTCTAATAGGAGTAATTTAGCCATAAATCGGATTTTGTTGATATTATCAGTGTTATAAAAAATTAAAAAGTAGTAATGTTAACAAAAAAATCACAAACTAATTATCTTAGATCATATACACAAAACTTTCACACAATTACTTATTACATAATCTAATTGCTAAACATTACATGATTAATATATACTATATGTTGAATGATAAGATATTACTAAGATATAATAATAATTAAGTAGTTGTGAGATTGGAGAAAAGTCAACAGTGTACAACGAGAGTGGACGAAGATAATAAACTCAAATGGTTTAAGAATAATGAAGAAGACGACTCGACGCCAGTTCTGACTTTGTCATATTGACTTCGTCCCATTATTCTCATCAATGAAGAAATCATAATCAATACTTAAATGCTGAGTGTTAGTTCTCAAAATTTAGTACAAAAACAAACCAAGAACAGAAGAAGAAAACAGAGAAACAACAATGGCTACTTTGTCTGATAAACTAGCTGATGCTTACCAGAACGCAAGGCCAAGATATCCGATTGATTGGTTCACAAAACTTGCAGCTCGAACCGGTCAACATAAATTGGCTTGGGATGTTGGTACCGGTAATGGTCAAGCTGCCATTGGTGTAAGCTTCTTCATCTTGTTCCTTCCTTTTCATTTTTTTCATTACCAGTTTGATAGACAAGACTCGATCCATAGACAAAATCGCTCCAAAACTTCTAATAATATTATGTGGGTCAAACACGACTTCTAGAGTCGAAACTCGGGTGGAAAAAGTAGTAGAAGTGGCACTCGACTACTTGAGATATGTCTGAAAATTTTTTCATTTTGATAGATTTGTTTCTTTCCTATGGTTTAATCAGAGCACAAATTGATCTTAACCATTGTTTAACTACAGCTTGCAGAGTATTTTGAGAAAGTTGTAGCCACCGACATAAACGAAGCACAACTAAAACGAGCTGTAAAACATGAAAGAATCAGTTACCATCACACTCCAACAACAATGTCTGAAGACAAAATGGTTGCATTAGTCGGTGGAGATAACTCTGTAGATCTAATAGTAGCAGCACAAGCTGTTCACTTCTTTGATCTCATACCATTTTACAACATAGCAAAACGTGTTCTTCGTAAAGAAGGAGGATTGATTGCAGTTTGGGTTTACAATGATCTCATTGTAACCCCTGAAGTTGATTCCATCATGAAACGTCTTGTTGATTCAACGTTTCCTTATAGAACTCCAATCATGAATCTTGCTTTTGATAGTTACAAAACGATACCGTTTCCTTTTGAAAGTATAGGAATGGGATCAGAAGGGAAGCCTATAATGCTTGATATTCCTCATAAGCTTTCTCTTAAAGGGTTTATTGGGTTTTTGAAATCATGGCAACCTGCAATGAAAGCTAAAGAAAGAGGTGTTGAACTTGTTACTGATGATTTGATCACTGAGTTTGAAGAAGCTTGGGGTGATGAAGATGATGTTAAAGATATTTACTACAAAGCTCATATGATTGTTGGAAAACTCTCTGTAAGTTAATGATTCATTCACTTGTTAATATATATAGTTTTTGTTATAAAACTTCATCTTCATTATCTAATGAGATACATTCGGTATGGATCTTTGATGCAGGCTTCAGATATTGAGAGGCATAGAAAGAGATTTGAATCCAACTGTGTGGTTACTAAACTGAAGGATGGTAATAACTCTGCTGTTATTGCTTCAGGTTTGTTTTCCACATAGATACAAGTTTAGAACCATGTCAATTTGATTGTAGAACCAAAACTGATTTGTATTGTGGTTTGTTTGATCACAGTGACTGCTGCTGCATTTGCTGGAGTGGCGGCTTATTGTGCTTACTCTGCAAGGAAGAACAGTTAGATCTTTGATGTCAAGAAATCATTTTTGTTTTTATATCTGTTGAATGAACATTAATGTTGGATAAAAGTTTGTATGGATACAGTGTGATGTATGCATTTAGTCATGTGTTTATGCATGTCATTACTATAATATTTGTTTGCCAACAGTTGAATCGACAAGATCCGATTCTTCAGACCAATATGAATCAGCCTGCGTTTGGCAAGCTAAAAGGACAAAGTGTCCTGCATCTTTCTTATTCTTCACTAATTCTTAGAATCGAATGCTGGTGAAAGCTGCAGATTTGAGCATTTAACAACTTGACCAAATTTCCCGTATGTATTGAAAATTGATATTTAACTATAGACAAAAGACATTAAACCTTTTAGGAATTAGGATTGTGAAGATGCAGTACACCTCTCCAGACACAACCAGGTTCCAAAGAGATTGGACTTAGCAATGAAGAAGGTGCAATACAAACATAAGCAGACTTTGTATAACTCTCAAGTTTTGAACCAGGACTGTACATGTACACTTCTTCAAACCCTTCTCTTCCCACTACCACTGAGTTCCTTCTTCCCTGCAATATTTTATCAACCCATTTGATCAAATCCACATAAACAAACTCTGAATTCATGAAAGTTTAACTAGTATATGTGTTAACTATTACCCTATCTATGATAGTGAAGCTCCTTGGAGCACATGTGTAAATCCTGCTTATCTCTTCATTCAACTGTTTATAATTGTTCTCTTCTTCTCCACACAATCCAGATTTTTCTTCCTCATCCCCCTGGCCTTGAACCTCTCCGAAAAGCGGAAGAAACGGGGTCGTTTCAACAAAATCTGAACCTTCTAATCCAACTGCATAAGTAGCTTCTGGTGTACTCACTGTCAAATAACTTCCAAGTGAACAACCCTCGAGTTGAATTGGTGAAACACTTGTGTTTGTCACATAAAGCTCAATGCTCAGTGTGTCTTCTTTCAGACTTATAATCTTTTTCATTTCAATGTCTTTGTTGATCTTGTCACTTCTTCTCAGCTCCATTTGAACACTTTCACTAGAATCTCCACTGATCCCATGAAGTCTCCATTCATTAATCTCATCAGAATCTGATGAACTAAACACAGATGAAACACCTCCGAGTATCATAACTTGTTCATTTTCCTCTTCTTCAACCCAAGTGTGGAGAAGCTCCACTTTGCCTCCATGCCACACTTTCACTTTGTACGATGTTATCATGCCACGTGTCAACAAAACATTGGCTGAACTCCCATTCTTTAGTTTCAATTTGGCAATACATGTCTCACCTGCATCATTATCAAATTTGTAAGCCATTTTTTCTCTTAAAAAAGATCAATTTGATGGCTGAAAAAGAAGAAACATATACCAATATCTTCAAAAGTGGCTCCATGACCAGAGAACTCTCTCCTAAGATACTCAATGTCAATTGGATACACCAATGAAGCTGCTGATGGTGGAAGAGAAGACTCTAATCTCTTAAAGTTTTGATTTACTTTGTGTGGCAAAGAAGCAAAAGATGAGCTCAAAAGAAGCTTTGAAGAGCTTCTCAAAGGAAAACTACTATGTGAAACATTCATAGAGTGGAGCAAAGCCATTGTTACGGCTCTGAAAACTTGTCAGAGTTAAGCCATGAAGAAGAAAACAATACTCATAGTATGGCCTTATCTCCTTTGCCCTGTAATTGACCTCTTGCTAGTTTTAGTGGCTCCAGACAACAAGTAATGGTTTGGGCTTATAATCACGAGCTAGTTCATGTCCAAAGGTTTTAACTTTGGGCTTTAGAACTTGTAACATCAAAACTCTGTTTTGTTTTAACAATTCATAAGTTCCAACTTTCAAATTATTTTCCTTTTAGAAATAACATAACTTTAGGTTCAAAAATGAATATCCTAACATTTTAGGAATGTCTTGAATCATATATAGATTATTAAATTCATTTTTTTGGTTTCTTTTTATAATAATTAGATCGATAAAGACTTGATCCATAGTCAAACTTCCCAATTGCGGCAAACACGAATTAAATTTGGGGTTCATAATATATCTTATACATTTTTTAATCGAGGATCGACATGCCCAAATTTATAGTGTAAATGTCAGTCCTTTAAAACTCTTTTTAATCTTCTATTTTGTGGTGGAAAGAAATCGAATTCATGATGTCAAAGTTATTAGATGGATCTTAAAATACTTTTTATTTTATTTTTTAATGATATTTCTACAAAATCTATTTTTCATTTAAAATAAAATATGCGGATAATAATGATAAAATTTAGAATATTTTTAAAAATTGATGTTGTTATTGCAAATATTTGATGGAAAAGGCTCCTTTTTATGGTCTAATTGTGAAAGAAAAGAAAAAACGGTCAACTTGCAAAATAAAAACAAAGTCTTTTACTAACGCACGAAGAAAGTCAAATCGACGACCAAACTTTTGTAACCAACCAAACAAAGCCATCGCCCAATTCAACACAGCCTCAATACAGAGAGAAAGAGAGAGACTTTGGTAATGGTTTTAAGCACTTCAACGATAATGGCGGTGGCTGAAGTCTCAACAGAGACATGGCAGCTGATTTGGAGGGTTCCATCATCACAGAGAATCAACACAGAACAGCTTGTAGACATGACTGTTTGTTTCCCGATGCATCAATTGAGTCGTTTTGTTCTCTGTTTATGGACTTTCATGTGTCTTCCTTCTTCTGATTCTTTCTACTCTTACACCTATGAAACTTTCTCTGCTTCTTCTTCTTCCTCATCTGATGCTGATGATGAAGATCGACTTGCTTTTGATCATAATCAAATTTATCATCATCATGATTATTATTATTCTGATGATGATCGATCTGATGACTATTTTGATCATTACCCTTATTCAGAATGACAATCTTTTTCCTTTTTCTGAGCTGATTCATTAGGTAATCGATCTCCTGTTTGTTGAATGTTACAATTTTTATAGTTTTTGGTTTTGTAATACTGTAAATCATTACTCCTTCGATATTTAAAAGCACAATATTACATATAAAAAGTCTCAGTTTAACTCCATTGATTTCTTTCTATTTGTGTTACAATCTTATGTTGTGTGTTTTAGCTTGATGATATTCTGCAGTGGCTATGTATTCAAAGAAGGTTCTTAATAGACTTATATATGTTTGTATGAACAGAATTGATTGTTGCAGACACTATGAATTATGATCTGCAGATGTACAAATTCTCATTTACTTCTATTGATTTCTTTGCTCTCTTTGTACTACAATCTGATGTTGTGTTTTAGTTTGATGATATTGTGCAATGGTTTTGTTCTCAGAGAGAGTTCTTAATAGACTTATATATGTGTGTGTCTCAACAGAACTGATTGTTGCAGACACTAAAACTAGGATCATGAAATCACTAACCAATGGAATGTGAATGTAGCAAGGGAAAATGGTTTTGGTTAAGTGTTTATATGATATATTTGCAATTTTCTTTATCGAGTTCGACTCAAGACAATCATATAAACTCCGTGTATTAAGATTTTGGGGATTTGGGTTATGAATCGGATTTTTGTTGATTCAATTGTTGACTTTATGAAATCATTACCAATTGGTCTATTTGCCAATAATACTCAGTAAGGAACAGGCTAACATCTGTCAACAAGAGAAGACTATCTTTGAATAACCATAAAGCTATCTCTTTTCTTACATGAAAACATGGTCTGCACTATTCTAACTTCAAGACAGCTTGAGTTGAACCTTTGACCCATATGACTGATGATCTAATTGGCTTCAGTCTAGAGAAAAATACAGTTGATTTCTGTTTAGGACATTGTTAAGAATTGACAAAAGTTTGCTACTATCTACAGAGATTCTACATTCAACTCTGTTCTGAATTTGGACAACAGTTTCAGATTCAGTTTATAAACAAAGTAAATCCAACAATCCAACTCCCCAAGTGTTAATATCTCAGTTTCTGGTTTCTCAATATGTGTAAGATATTATAGTACCAACTACCAAAGCAATATTATTCTTTTTGGGCTGGTAAGAATCAATTTATTGTTTTAAGACTCTGGTCCAATATGTATGTAGACAAACTTTGAATGAATGTTTCAATTATTGTTTGTCCAAATATAACCCATATTTTTCTTTTGACACCAACCCAATTTGCCTTTCTTACTTCTCAATGTTTTTAATAAATTGTGGGTCTATGCTTTACTTCGTGGTCAATTTTAAACATAAATTTTGTGATGAGTCGGATTTTCTGTTGATAGATTAGATTCCATTTGTATAATCAGAATGCATGACTTTTAGTGTGTAACTTTAAAAGGGTGAATAACACAATTTTGACATTTTGTGTCAAAGATAGTAACAAGTCAAAATTTGGATTCAAAAGTTTCATCTTTTTCAACTTGCATTAGTGTCTGTGATTCACCAGTGTAAGGAAGAGGTAACAACAAAAAGAGAAGGGTAAAAAAGAGTCACATGTCTTAACAATTTTTCTATGAAGACAAACACTTACATCCATACACATGATTATGTCCAATCATGTCATACATATATCTATAATCTGTCTATTCTACATGTAGAAAATCAAGTATATATACCAACAAAAAATTTGAGCTTGGTGTATAAAGCATAATCCATGATATTCGTAACCAGTAAAACTTCTCATCATTTATTCAATTATTTCCCATTTTTGTTTTTTTTTTTCAAACAAAATCGACGAAATTCGATATACAATACTAATTCTTTAAATCTCATATCTTGTTATACGGTACTATAATTTCTAGAATTGAACTCCAGTATAGAAAACTACAAATATATATTAACGACTTGACCAAAAACATTTCCTTTTGTTTTTCATTAATTATTTATTAAAAACAAAGAAGAAGAGATAATCTAAAGTTCATAAAGTTCACATCATGAACATAATAATGGAAGGTTATTAAAAAGTGTATATCTCGTAGAAAAGGCTTGTGGTTCCACCTCCTTTCTTGTGCATGCATTAACCAAATGTTTTATATGCCATTATGTTTTTTTTTTTTCTCTGAAATTATATATAGAAATAACATAATGTTCTGAGATTACAACGATGAAAACCATAAAGCCAGCGGAAGATAAATATATCCCTGGAAACAAAGCCCGAAAGAGGGAAACTGTAGTCCAAACGAGGGAAGCTTTTTAAGACTAGCCCCGAAAAAGACAATAGAAAGACTTTAAAACAGAGATTCAAGAAGCTGCTACCGAGAAAAGATCGAATATTTAGGACACCACCTAGCATAACAAAGCTCAAAGCAATGACGAAACCTCCTATGGCGAATAAATGTACCTCAAGAATGAAGAACAGAGAACTACACCGGTAAGAATAAATGTCACACAACTCCCGGTAATGGTGAAGTCGAAACCAAATCTAGGCCGACTAGATTACACCTTGATAGAACTCTTGATGACAAAAGACCTCGAACTGGTCTTTAAAGTACAGACAAGGAGCGAAACTAACCTCTGCACAGAAGTAACCGAACCCAATAGAGTACAGAACCCACTCGAACCGGAGAGGAAAAAAACGATCAAATCTAGGACAGCAGAACCGAGAAACTGGCTAAAATCTTAACTAAATCCCTAATCAGAACTAAACCACAACTTAACACAAAACATAAGATAATCTAGGCAAAAGGACCAGAAACCAGTAAAGATAATAAACGGCCAACAACTAAAATAAATAGGAAGATAAGTCACCGGAGAAAAAGATTGTGTCGAGAGAGAACTCCGACAACACCCTTCTCAGCGGTGGTTCGGACCACCATCACCACCCAGCTCCACCTAGAAGCTTCGCCGGAGTGATATACCCGTTCACCATTGCCGGAATAGAGAAGACTCGAGAGACTCCAAGCAATACACGACAAAGACTCATCTCCGATCTAAAGGTTGCTTCATACCGGAAAACCATCACACCGGCGGTCAAGGACAGAAGGGTGAACGGTGGTGGTGCTGTCGGAGCCACCACACCGTTCACCAAGAAAGCAAATCGGATTGACGAAGGTTACTGTAGACTCAGATCTAAAAATCGTCTTCCAGAGAGAGAAATTTTTCTTCCAGAGAGAGACTCAGACTCAGATATTATTGTTGTCTATTATATGCCATTATGTTCTTTCTACTTTTTTTCAGTTCCACCAAAAAACTATATAAAAATGGTCAACGGTTTATTTCCACTTTAAAGTTTCGATATAAAAACATATTAATTTATATTTAGACCATATATCTAATTTCATCTAAAGTATATATATGAGGTCTAACTGTACCCAAAATTAGATAATAACTACCGAATTTATCACATTTTAACACTCGAGTTTTCGGATTGTAACTAAGATTTATTATTAGCTAGTGTGAATGTTTTAGAGGTAAACATATTTGGCTTTTCTTTTTCATATGTTTAGAAAATCATTTTGAACTTGGGACTTATGATATTCCATTTATATTTAAAAGATAACAATACTACAAACTATATATAAATGACCTATATTCGTTAACCATTCCATAAGTGAAAAGAATTTATTACCTTTCTTAATTTATAATACCAACAAACGATTTAACTCAAATCAATGTGGATTAGTGTTGGTCTTAATTATTATAGTAAAAATGACAATTGTTTACATGTGAGACTGAATAGTTGTTCATTGCATGAAAATGCACCATGTGATGCATCATGGCTTAATATGTATTTTATATACACCACATTATTTATACAAAAAATAAAAAATAAAACATACGTGTTTGTGATTTCGTGATTTTGCAGCAATTATCGATGATATTGCTCACTTCTGTTTTTGGACGTAAGCTCAAGTGGACAGAAACTACAACATAAAAAAAGATGTATAATTTTATAAATTGATAGAGTAGAGAATTAAAAAATTAAATGATAAAAGACAAGTTTTGGGTGGCTAACTAATGGAACTTTGTCCAGATCATTCACACTCTACACATCTCTTGTTTTTATTCTTTCTTCGTTTTCTAAATAATTCAATGCATTGTCTTCAAGTTTCAACCATTGCATATGGTGAATCAATAACTAAAAAACCAGTCACCGACAAATAAATTCATCACTCTTATTAAAGCTTTCTTCTAGCTAGATTTATGGATCATTAGTAAAATCAAGATCCTATTATTAGTATAAAACGAGATAGAAAGAAACTATTAGTGTTGAGCAAAAGTGTATAAAAACATATTTTTAACTAGATTTTTTGGCAGGTGGTAAATCCACTATAAACAAACACACTTGTACATTTCAGAATCGAGTCATGCTGCATATATTATATAAGAACTTGGCTAATGAATCGGCCAATTGTGACCAAACTTACCTCAAACAAAACTATATTTTTTTGGGGTAAATGAGAGGTTTTGATATCTAAGGGACCGCCAACTCTAACCAATAAGAATTCTGCACACAGAATCGAAATCTATAACACTAAAAATCAAAACATTATCTCTCTGTATTCATTTATAGACTAAAGAACTCATATAAATTATCTTTCTAAGCAAATCGAATGTATAACCTTTTGAATTTTTGGGTACCAAACTTAAACTACTAATCTATCAAAATTTGATTTTAACTAGATTTTTGCTAGAAGAATTGTGTTGTTTAGTAGTCGGTTCAATATTTACTTTTGTAATTATTTCTACTAGAATTCAATTCTACATAATTGTGTAATTCTACACCATAAAGTTGTTAATGGGTTCAAAGTTTTCTATCATTTTTTGTTAATGAAAATAGTAACTTTTTGATTGCATAGGATTCCAATATTGACAGTTTGGCTACTATTATTTTCTTCTTGTTGATAAGTCTCTATGCCAAACATACCTCTCCGTGATCCGTGCGGAAGAAATGGGCAATCTCACGGGCGTGACATACGCGTACGGTGGTGACTGGTGAGTGATGCAACTTCTCACACGTGTGGTGCTTCCTACTACTATTTCTATACGTTTGTGTGTGTTTGAATCTCAACTGTGCATGGTTAGCTTTATCTGGTTATCAACTGTGTGACTCGAAGCTGACGTTATACATAACAGAGTTTTCTCACCACTTTTATCATGCCCTAGATATCATAATACCCTTATGTAAGTTTCGTTTTTTTAATAACAATGGTAGAACCGATTAACTAGCTTTTTAATGGTTCGATAAAATCTGATTCATAAACTAATCTCATTTTAAAAATCTCTTTTTATATAGTAGAGTAGAGTCAAACTAATAGCTGGAGACTTTAACTACCACTCGTCCCTAAAATCTTTTTATATATAGTAGAATGGAGTTGAACTCCGAATGTTTTGAACATTTAACTATCATATTCAAAAGAACTGGAACTAATTTTTCTTATCAATCTTACTATAATTTGATTGACAAGACTCGATCAATAGTCAAAACCGATATTCTAAAATCCTTTTGCATCAGGAATGAATCGATTTCTGGTGTCTAAAGACCATTGGACCATATGTCATTGGTATGGTAGTGAGCCAAATTAATTATATATATATATATATATTATTGGAAATTTTTATAACATGTAAAATATTTAAGTTTGAGCCACAATTTAATACTATGTTAATGGGAATTTTCTATCATCTAAACAAATTTGTAGTCCACTAATCTATATATATATTGTTTCAAATTTTGAACGTAAAATTAAACAAGAATTTCTACAAGTTTGCATATGAGATCTATGATGTCACTAATCGTAGATTTTTTTTACACATTTTACTAGGACTAGACTATAAATATGTGGACATTTTTTCTTTCACATTTCTATTTTGTTTTATAGATATCAATTTACATGTGTTTTATTAATCAGTGTAATAAATTTTCATTTCAATTTATTAGATTTACTCCGTACCAAAGCTGAATCATTCATGATGTATAAAGTAGATACTAATATTTTTCAATATTAATATATATATACATATATACATATCACTTTCATGGAATCAAATTCAGAATTTCACTAATTATGGGCATGCATGTTTAAAAATAAATTATGAGAGTTCCTTTGACCAGTCTTCCACATTTGAAAGATTTTAACAAAAATAATCTTATGTCAGTACAATTTTTGTTTTCATTATATCAAAAAACGTGTTGTATTTTTTTTTTTACTTTTTACATTGTTTTACTGTTAAATTACCTTTAATCGTTGACGAAAATTGAGTAAATTTATAAAATTCATAATATCGATCGGGTAAAACAAATTAATGTATAGAAAAACAAATAATGCAGAGCAACATGCGACCAGGATTAGAGCATAAGAATCTTTGTCTTAGTGATAAGTGCTAACATTGAAATTTGAATTAATATTATTTTACACTAATTTAATTTATATCAATTTATATATTTTTAATAATTGAATAATTTAACCGTGGATTAAACGCCAAGCTGGCTCTGATTTTTCTGACCATTTCACATTGTCCTCTTTTAAAATTATTTTCTTGGAGTTTCCACCAGATTCCTTTATTTTCTTACCAATTTTTTTTTACAATTTCAAATTCTTATTTATTTAATTTCCCATCAATAATTCAATCCTCTGCAACCTACCTTATAGCAAAATTTGGTTTCCTTCATTTTCTGTATCTAATATCTATATTTTAGTCTTTAGCATTTGGTTCTTCAATTTGGTTTAAGTTCCGAAAATATAATATCCAATTGCTATCTACAAAAATTTACTTTGGTTTCGGTTCGATTATAATTTCAAAAATGTGGAACTCAATTAACCACAAATTAATATTAATTTGGTTATGAACAATTTTTTAAAAAAATAGTCAAAAGTAATAAAATACCTGAAAAAATATAATTATTTATAACCAAGAGTAACGAAAATATTTAAAGTAATAACTAATTTCGGTTCATATTTGGTAATTTTTGATTCTCTGAAACGAACCAAATTAGAAATTGAAATTATATAATATTTAGAACCGAATAGCTCTTTTATAGAAATTGAACCGAATAGAATCGAGAACCGAAGTTAGCTAAAAATTGGAACCAAACAATTGTTTTCTATGAACCAAAACCAAATCGAATAAAAAATTTTAGGTTGGTTTGGTTTGGTTTTTCGATTATAGTTATTATGCCCAAACCTACTACATTCAATTGTGTATTATAATTTTATTTAAATATTTAGAAAAATAAAATGTTTGAAAAATATATATATCATAAAATAGAAAGATAAGAAAAAGGCGCAATATTCGACATAAAGGAATATTTTTTTATTTTTTTATGAGCTTGGTAAAAGGGGCAAAAGTTTTAATATTTTATAGGATATTATTAAAGAGAGAGAGAAAGGTGAAAATTATTAAAAAAATGTAAATAAAGTAGAGTGATAAGAGAGAGAAAGTGGAAGCTCTCTGTAACTCTAGGGAGTGAAGAGAGAGAGAAGCAAAGAAAGTTTGGATTTTGATCTGTGTGGTTGGATTTTTGCTAGAACTAAACCAGACCCACCTTCAATTTCTGTCCCTAACGAAGAACATTATCACCCTCTTCTGGTCAGAGTTTCTATTTGGGTTGGGGAGAGAGGCATTGAAGCTCAGTGGAAGAACAGTGAAGCTCAATGGGAGGACTGGTGCATCTTAGCACAAAGAAGTTCTTAGTGTGTTTATGGCTGTGGGGGATTTTCTCACTATCATGCGCTGCAAGGTCTGGTGTATCAAAGCAGAAGTTTGAAGTGAAGAAGCATTTGAATAGGTTGAACAAACCTGCAGTGAAGAGCATTCAGGTATTACAAAAATCTAATCTTTTGTTTTAGTGTTTTTGGGGGTTTCTATTTGGATTGATTTTATTGATAAAACAATGAGGGAAATCTAGAAACATTATCATAATCTCATGATTTCCTCCTTTCTCTCTCCTGTTTCATGATGATTTTCTCCTTTTTATAATATTTGTTCTGAATTCTAATTGAACACTTATTAAACTTTGTCCCTAGATTTCATTTCTTGCTACTTTACTGTTCAAAATGCTACCAAAGATTGAAAGTTTCTGACTTATAAATTATGTTTGTGTGTGTTTAACAGAGTCCAGATGGTGATATCATTGACTGTGTTCCTATCACAAAGCAGCCGGCTTTTGATCATCCGTTTCTCAAAGATCACAAGATTCAGGTCTAGAGAAAAGAAAATATTAGTTTAGATCTGGTTACTTGTGTTTTATGTTTTAATTTGCTGATGTTTAATTTACTTTTGTTTCTTTAGATGAAGCCTAATTACCACCCTGAAGGACTTTTTGATGACAACAAAGTGGCTTCTGATAAATCGAATGATAAAGAGGTGCATATCCCTCAGTTGTGGCATCGATATGGTAAATGCTCTGAAGGTACCATTCCCATGAGGAGGACAAAGGAAGATGATGTTTTGAGAGCAAGTTCTGTTAAAAGATATGGCAAGAAGAAGCATAGAAGTGTCCCTTTACCTAAATCTGCAGAACCTGACCTTATTAACCAAAGTGGTCACCAGGTGAGTTAAGAAGTGCGGCTGTGTAAAGTATCCTATTTTTGTTTTGTAGACTTCTATATCTGAGAATGTGCTATGTGTTTTGGTTTTTTGAATTGTAGCATGCCATAGCTTATGTGGAAGGAGATAAGTACTATGGAGCTAAGGCGACTATAAATGTGTGGGAACCTAAGATACAGCAGCAGAATGAGTTCAGCTTGTCCCAGATCTGGCTTCTTGGTGGTTCATTCGGACAAGATCTTAACAGCATCGAAGCTGGTTGGCAGGTACGACATTGTTGTCTCATTGATAGACTTCTAAGAAATGTGAATGTAATTTTCATGCTATATTGATTCCTGTTTCTTTTGCTACAGGTGAGCCCGGATCTATATGGTGACAACAACACAAGACTCTTCACTTACTGGACTGTAAGATCCTGAAACTGCCCTCTAATCTAGTTCTTAGTTTTGTCATGTGCTTATGTTTGTTAATCATTTGCAGAGTGATGCATATCAAGCTACTGGTTGCTACAACCTTCTTTGCTCAGGTTTCATTCAAATCAACAGCGACATAGCAATGGGAGCAAGCATTTCCCCGGTCTCAGGATATCGTAATTCGCAGTACGATATCAGTATTCTGATCTGGAAGGTATGTTAAGCCATAAAGATAATTGAGAAACAGATAAGTTCAATGCTATTTGAAAGACAAGACAAGCTGAAATGTTCTGTTTACTTTTGTAACAGGATCCAAAAGAGGGTCACTGGTGGATGCAATTTGGGAACGGCTATGTTTTGGGCTATTGGCCATCTTTTCTCTTCTCTTACTTAACAGAAAGTGCATCAATGATTGAATGGGGAGGAGAAGTTGTGAACTCGCAGTCTGACGGCCAACACACTTCAACACAAATGGGTAGTGGTCGATTTCCAGAAGAAGGCTTTAGTAAAGCAAGTTACTTCAGAAACATTCAGGTGGTTGATGGTTCAAACAATCTGAAGGCACCTAAAGGACTTGGAACATTCACTGAACAGTCAAACTGTTATGATGTTCAAACCGGAAGCAATGATGATTGGGGCCATTACTTTTACTATGGAGGTCCTGGTAAAAACCAGAAATGTCCATAAACTAGGCACCAAGTAGTACTGGCTCATCTTTTGGGTTCTCTTGTCTTGTGAATTTTCCATGTTTCTTCTCTACACACACTCACTCAATTCATCTTGTCTGGTAGTTTTAGGGATGGTTAAAAGTTATGTAATGGTGAAAGTTTGGTGTCTTTTTGTCTCCATGTAAGTAGATGGAGAAGAAGAATGTGTGGTTTAAGTTTCTTTGAAAAACTCAGAAGCTTTGGCCCTTAGTGTAATCTTAATTTGTCTCCTCTTGTATTGTGATTTGTTTAATCAAGTGAATCAATCTCTCTTTCTCACTCTTATCAACAAATAATTTCAGACATTAAAATATTATTAACTTTTGCTTGAATCTTGATGAACCTACTCCCTTTTTTTTACAATTAGAGATTTTCTTTTGGTAAATTTGATTTCACATTTGCAGAGAAGAAAAAGGTCCTAAAGTGATCATGGATAATCTTTTTGCAAATGGGTGAATGGTATTTACTTTTTTTCAACTTTTTCATATAAAGTTCTAAGTAAAAAAAAAAAGAGAATTAAGAAATTATAAGTATACAATTATGAACTTATACAAATACAAACTTACAACATAAACTTTTTCTATAACATTATAATATATGTTTCCATCATAAATTATCACAATGGTCTAAAATTTGACTCTTTCTTTAATTTTAAGTAAAAATTATATAATCAATTAAATTTCTACTTTTAATATTCAAGATCTGCCTTTTGAAAATCAATATGGTCTTGTAGGTTAAGTAGACTGTATTTGACTTAATGGCCTTAATTGTGATTAAAGAATTTAGAAAAAGAGAAAAGCATCTAAAAATTCTTATTAGTATTATACTATAATGTTATATATTTGAATAATTTAAATATTGTGACAGAGACATTGGTAATCCACTTCTTTTTTCCTGATTATAAGCTTTGAGCCTATAACCTGAATTTGACTTACTTAATTTTTTATAAATACTAATTATACTATTTATTCATGGTTGGGTACTGTTTTTTTTCTTTATTCAGTTCAGGACACCATTTTATATTTTTTTAATCACACAAATTGGTATTATTCAACCTAATCTGTCTAAATTAAAATTTCATAAAATATTATGCGTAATTTTAAATATAAATGTATAGGTAATTTGGGAGCATATATTTTTTTTCTAAACTAAAAACAGATTTTATAAGTTTTTTTATTAAAATAAATTATCTAAAACCATTTCATTTTCACTGACCAATAAACACTCAGAGCATTTCAATCACTGATATATGATTGGTTCGTGTATTTTACGCGCTTTTAGCGTCTGTTCAGACAGAAGCTGTAGTTTAAAAATTTTGTTTTATATTAATATTTTTTTTTTCCACAGACACTTTTCTCTTTCTACAATACGTCGTGAGAAAAAGGTTGTANAAAAAAGTTTTTTTTTTTTTTTTTTTTTTTTTTTTAATTACGGTTCAGACACATACGTTCGAGGGTAGGGTTTTAATCTTACCTTCTTTGTCTATCCCATTTCCAAACCTGAGAAAATATTCTCTGAGATTTATTCAAAAAATTCCAACATTTTACAGAAAAAAAGCAAGAAAAAACCCTAAAAGGAAGATAATTTATTGTTTCACAAGCTCTTAAGAGTGAGCCCTAACTTGGTTTCTTGCTTTCTTTTTTTCTGTACTTTACAGCTTAATTCTCTGTAATAAAACCCTAGTGAAGAAAAAAAACCCAAATCTGTACCAAAGATGTCTCATTTTGCTTGAGAGGTGAAGTTTATCTGCTTTAAGTGATCCGTTGTGCTTCGATTTCACTGTCATGCCACTGGAAAGTAAGCTCATTTCGGCCTAGTAGGTAAAGGTTTCTAATTCAAGCTGGGTTTGCGAAATTGTGGTTTGATTTTAGTGTTAGAGGTTGATTTTAAGCTTCACATTCGATGATTTTGGGGAAAGGTTGAAGTTTTGATATCCCTGTGATGGAATTTTGATTTTGGATATGCATGCTGTTGTAGGTGGAGAAGAAGCCATGGAAGGGGATGAGCGAGAAGTCTTACTGGCTTGTGTAATTTCGGGTACCCTTTTCGCGGTTTTCGGTTCGGGTTCGTTTTCAATACTTTGGGCAGTTAATTGGCGGCCATGGAGGCTCTACAGGTACATAAGTCCGCCCTTGTGTCCTGGGAGCTCTGAGTGTCGTTTTTTTCATCTATGGCGCTTGATAGAGTTACTTTTCCTGTGTAGTATTGACCTAGAACCATAGTTAAGTCAGTGACTTTGGAATGCGTTATTTTTTTTGTTCTGCAGCTGGATCTTTGCTAGAAAATGGCCTAAAGTATTACAAGGTCCTCAGCTTGATGCATTATGTGGTTTTTTATCCCTCTTTGCTTGGATTGTGGTAGTATCCCCTATTGCAATCTTGATTGCTTGGGGTGCCTGGCTGATTGTGGTATTGGATCGAGATATTATTGGGCTTGCAATAATAATGGCTGGAACAGCCCTTTTACTGGCATTCTATTCAATCATGCTTTGGTGGAGGACTCAGTGGCAAAGCTCAAGTACGTTTACAATCAGCTCTTTCTGACTTCATTTCACAAGATTTATATGGCAATATATGATGGATAGTAGCAGGACATGTAATAGTGGTATGCAAAGTATCTGATGTAGGAATAGGAAAAAGGAGAACGTACCCGACTCATCAATACTTATTCTGAATGAACTTTTGAAAGTGTTTCTTACATTCTCTTTTGATACACAGGAGCTGTTGCTTTACTTCTCCTTCTTGGCGTTGCCTTACTCTGTGCGTATGAACTTTGTGCTGTCTATGTTACGGCTGGTGCACATGCATCTCAGCAGTATTCTCCTTCTGGTTTCTTTTTCGGTGTATCAGCAATTGCGTTGGCAATTAACATGCTCTTTATCTGCCGCATGGTTTTTAATGGTAAAGTTTTCCCAAATCTTACATTGCTTCCCTGTCCTGATTTAACATGCATTTGTGGTATTATTAATTTTAGCAGTCTCCTAAATTCTTTGTAATAGCTCAAAGCATATCTGCCATGGCGATAATGCCATAGTTTTTATTTTCCAACCTCAATCTAAGTTGTTCAAAATTGCTTAATTTGTTTTCATCATGGCAGGAAACGGATTAGATGTGGACGAATATGTGAGGAGGGCATATAAATTTGCTTATTCAGATTGTATAGAGGTTGGTCCTGTGGCTTGTTTACCGGAGCCACCTGATCCCAATGAATTATATCCCCGGCAAACCAGCAAGTAAGTTCCTGTTGCTCTTTACCTAGAAGTACAATAATTTTTTGGCAGAGATGTCCCTTTCTAAATGAAGTATGTAAATTGTACAATCAAGAAACTATTGAGTAGGTCCTATAAGTCTATAACTCGTACTCTCTATAGTTTATTTTATTTTTCTTCGAGATGGTGTTATGATGTAACATTATTGAGCTCTTAATCAGCTGCAATAGTTTGCTTGGTTGTTTTGTCTCTAGAAAATAATTTTTAATTATCAGTTTTCTTGCATATTTGTAGGGCTTCACATCTCGGCCTCCTGTACCTGGGGTCACTCATAGTTCTTCTTGCCTACTCAGTCCTATATGGCCTCACGGCTAGGGAATCCCGTTGGCTTGGAGGAATTACATCAGCTGCAGTTATTGTTCTTGGTACAAACTTAATTCATTTAAATACATTTGGAGCAGAAGCAGGCTATTGGATTAATCCTCAACTCTTCTTCATACTTAATTTTTTCATGTAGACTGGAATATTGGGGCATGCTTGTATGGGTTTAAGCTTCTTCAGAATCGTGTTCTGGCACTTTTTGTTGCTGGCGCATCGCGTCTTTTCCTAATATGCTTTGGCGTACACTATTGGTTTGTTTCTGAGCTAAAAGCTTATTAGTTAGTTACGTACCTAAAGTTTGTCTCTTGCATGGCATCGAAGTCATTATCTATTTCTTTTGTTGCAGGTACCTAGGGCATTGTATCAGTTACATTTTTGTAGCATCAGTTCTATCAGGTGCTGCTGTTTCGCGGCACCTATCAATAACAGACCCATCAGCTGCAAGAAGAGATGCCTTACAGAGCACAGTAATCCGCTTGAGAGAAGGTTTCCGGAGAAAGGAGCAGAATAGCTCATCAAGTTCTTCTGATGGTTGTTGCTCAAGTATGAAAAGAAGTAGTAGTATCGATGTTGGCCATACTGGTTGCACTAATGAAGCTAATCGTACCACAGAAGTGTGCACGGCTTACAATCTGACTCGAACAGGCAGCTCTCGGGAGGGTGTCAATAGTGACAAAAGCGTAGAAAGTGGAAGACCAAGCTTAGGTTTACGTAGTAGTTCATGTCGTTCTGTAGTCCAAGAGCCTGAAGCAGGAACGTCTTATTGTCTGGATAAAGTTTCTGATCAGAATAACACTCTGGTTGTTTGTTCTAGCAGTGGTCTTGATAGCCAAGGTTATGAGTCTAGCACATCAAATTCTGCGAACCAACAGCTTTTGGATCTGAATTTGGCTCTTGCTTTCCAGGAACAGTTAAACGATCCTAGGATAGCCTCCATGCTTAAAAAGAAAGCAAAAGAAGGTGATCTTGAATTGACTAATTTGCTGCAAGACAAGGGGCTGGACCCTAACTTTGCTGTGATGTTGAAGGAAAAAAATTTGGATCCCACTCTTTTGGCACTACTTCAGAGGAGTAGTTTGGATGCAGATAGAGATCACCGAGACAACACTGATATTACAATCATTGACTCAAACAGTGTCGACAATACTTTACCAAATCAGATTTCTTTATCTGAAGAGTTGAGGCTTCGAGGACTAGAGAAGTGGCTTAAGCTGTCCAGAATTGTTCTGCACCATGTAGCGGGTACACCAGAGAGAGCATGGGGGCTCTTTAGTCTTGTCTTCATTCTTGAAACAATCATTGTGGCCATTTTTCGTCCAGACACCATCACAATTATAAATTCTAGTCATCAACAGGTGAGTTCCACCCACTGATTCTGCGCTTTTTTTTGGGTTTAGTTTTGGATGCAGATTGCTACTGATTTACGGAAAGTTAATTATTGTAACTTCAAAGAAGGTATTAGTATCTCTACTAACTCACTTGCTATCTAATTGTAGTTTGAATTTGGTTTCTCTGTTCTGCTGTTGTCACCTGTTGTCTGTTCAATAATGGCTTTTCTTCGGTCTCTTCAAGTTGAGGAAATGGCCTTGACATCAAAATCTCGCAAGGTATGGTTTGTCTCTTAGTTTGGTATGTTCATTAGTACTTGTTGTGGAATGTGGATGATGCATATATAGTGCGATTTTTAGGTGTTCTAAATCATGTCAGTATCTATGATTTCAGTATGGCTTTGTTGCCTGGTTGCTGAGCACATCAGTTGGATTATCACTCTCGTTCTTGAGGTACTAGGATTTCCTTTATTGTACTTTGCTCACAATGGTCACAAGATTATGTCCTTTCGGTTGCTACCAATTTTCCTCTCATGGTCGCATTTTTAAGTTCTCAATACAAACATTGCGTCTGCTACAATTTTGCAGTAAATCGTCTATACTTTTGGGGATATCCGTGACTGTTCCCCTCATGGCAGCATGTCTTTCTATTGCTGTTCCTATATGGATGCATAATGGGTATCAATTTTGGGTTCCACAATTATCATGTGGGGATCAGGCAAGAGATTCACGATTTCCCAGGATAAAGGTCTATCTTCTGTCAATAACCTAGTTGCCCCTATCTCTCTTTGTCAAACAGTTTTTGAAAAAACCTTCGTTTCATTTTAGGGGTTTGTTCTTTGGATTTGTGTTGTGGTGTTTGCGGGATCTGTAATTGCTCTTGGTGCAATTATATCTGCTAAACCGTTGGATAATTTGAAGTACAAGTTGTTTAGTGCCAGAGAAAACAACTTCACGTCACCATATACATCTTCCGTATACCTTGGTTGGGCAATGGCATGTGGAATTGCTTTAGTAGTTACCGCCATTCTGCCAATAGTCTCATGGTTTGCAACATATAGGTTTTCCCACTCTTCTGCTGTCTGTCTCGTGATATTCTCAGGTAATTTGTGTTTACGTTAGTGTGCTCTATATTTGAATGGGCTTCCTGTCTTCTCTAAGTAATCCTTATATTCCGTTTCATCTACTTTCTAGTTGTTCTCGTGGCATTTTGTGGAACATCGTACATGGAAGTTGTGAAATCTAGAGATGATCAGTTGCCCACCAAGGGTGATTTTCTTGCGGCCTTGCTTCCACTTGCATGCATTCCGGCGCTACTATCACTATGCTGTGGGATGGTTAAATGGTGCATGACTATTTCTTCACACTGCCTATTACATCCTACTTTCAGTTTCAATGAGATAGCCTTTTCTGAATGTTTTGTGGTTGTTCATTGCAGGAAAGATGATTGTTGGATACTATCTCGAGGTGTATATGTTTTTGTTTCAATTGGTCTTCTTCTTCTATTTGGTGCGATTGCAGCTGTGGTTATTGTAGTCAAACCGTGGACAGTAAGTGCAACATTGCTCACACAATTTGTAAAGTTTTTGGCTAAACTTGATCTGTCTGATACATGTTATGTGTTTCAATTAAAACAGATAGGCGCGTCTTTTCTCTTAGTTCTTCTCCTTATGGTGGTAGCTATTGGTGTAATCCATCTTTGGGCGTCGAACAATTTCTATTTGACCAGGAAACAGACAGCTTTTGTCTGCTTTCTTGCCTTTCTTTTGGGTTTGGCGGCATTCCTTGTCGGATGGTTTCAAGGTGAAAATTTGCCCGTATCTTACTTCTGTTTCTTCGTAGAGGTGTGACCTACTCTAGTGATACAACAATTTCATACATATTTATTTTGCAGATAAGGCATTTGCTGGCGCATCTGTTGGTTACTTTACATTTCTGTCTCTATTAGCTGGAAGAGCATTAGCTGTGAGTTTAACAGAATTGTGGCTTTTTCTGTTTCTGTAGTTAATTGGTGTATGAACTATTTTTTTAACTCTCTTAGGTTCTTCTATCCCCACCAATTGTGGTATATTCTCCAAGGGTGCTACCAGTATATGTCTACGATGCCCATGCAGATTGTGGAAAGAATGTCAGGTATGTTCTCAGTCACTTGATTACTCTTAATAGTTGCTCTAATCTTTTTATTTGCTTTCTTCTGGTATGTTATCTGCTGTTCTGAAATAATGCCCTTGAAGATCAAGCTAATCGACTTTCTTATGTTTTGCATTGGGATATCTCCAGTGCGGCATTTCTTGTTCTGTATGGAATTGCTTTGGCAACAGAAGGCTGGGGTGTTGTTGCTAGTCTGATAATATATCCTCCGTTTGCCGGTGCTGCTGTATCAGCTATCACCCTTGTAGTAGCCTTTGGGTTTGCTGTTTCACGTCCGTGTTTGACTCTTGAGGTTAGTTTTCTTGCTGTTTGGTCTATCTGTTCCTTGATGAAGTCTATTGTGTACTCACTTTGTGATGGTCTCCAGATGATGGAGGTTGCTGTACGATTTCTTAGCAAGGATACTATAGTGCAAGCTATCTCTCGATCTGCCACTAAAGTAACTTACATTCTATTGTTGTCCTTAATTCAATATATTCACGTACCACAAAGCTTCATGGATACATGTTTTCTTATGCCTTTTAAAACTTGTTAATTACAGACAAGAAATGCTTTATCTGGAACGTATTCTGCTCCTCAAAGGTCCGCCAGCTCGGCAGCTCTGCTGGTTGGGGACCCCTCTGCAATGCGTGATAAAGCAGGGAACTTTGTACTTCCTAGAGATGATGTAATGAAACTAAGGGATCGTCTCAGGAATGAAGAAAGAGTTGCTGGATCATTTTTCTACAAAATGCAGTGCAAAAAATTCCGACATGAACCACCTACTAATGTAGATTACAGAAGAGATATGTGTGCTCATGCAAGAGTTTTGGCACTTGAAGAGGCAATTGATACAGAATGGGTGTATATGTGGGACAAGTTTGGTGGTTATTTACTGCTATTGTTGGGTTTGACAACTAAGGCGGAGAGAGTTCAGGTAAGTCGTGAATCTAGAATATCATGTACTCTTCTCTATGTTTGTCTAAGAGGGTATTATCACAATGTTGTAGGATGAGGTACGCTTGCGGCTTTTCTTAGATAGCATTGGGTTCTCGGACTTAAGTGCCCGAAAAATTAGTAAATGGAAGCCAGAGGATAGAAGACAATTTGAAATTATCCAAGACAGGTACAAGTTTCTTTAAATTAAGAAGTGTGATTTGATGAAGCTGAACACTCACAGTTGTGTCCTATCATTTTTGTGTGTTGTAAATTATAGTTATCTGAGAGAGAAAGAGATGGAAGAGGAAATCCTTATGCAGAGACGTGAAGAAGAAGGGAAAGGTAAAGAAAGAAGGAAAGCTCTTTTGGAGAAGGAAGAGCGCAAATGGAAAGAAATTGAAGCCTCTCTTATTGCATCTATTCCAAATGCTGGTAGCAGAGAGGCAGCAGCCATGGCAGCTGCAATACGTGCTGTTGGGGGTGATTCTGTCCTTGAGGATTCCTTTGCAAGAGAGAGAGTCTCGGGTATTGCACGTAGGATACGCACTGCTCAACTAGATCGACGCGCACAACAGGTTAAAAATTATTGATATATCACAAGTTTGCTTTCTTATGATGCTGATCGTTGGAGAATTAACTATGAAACTTTATTACCAGACTGGAATTTCTGGGGCAGTATGTGTTCTTGATGATGAACCGGTGATAAGTGGTAAACATTGCGGCCAAATGGACGCAAGTGTCTGTCAAAGTCAGAAGATTAGCTTTTCTATTACAGCAATGATCCAATCCGATTCTGGACCTGTATGTCTTTTCGGCTCTGAATATCAAAAGAAAGTTTGTTGGGAGATTCTGGTTGCTGGTTCTGAGCAAGGAATTGAGGCTGGGCAAGTTGGGCTTAGGTTGATAACTAAAGGTGAGAGGCAGACAACCGTTGCTAGAGAGTGGTATATTGGTGCAACCAGCATAACTGATGGAAGGTCTACCCTTTTTTCTTCTCATTTTCCATATTGTTAGAATTTCTGTTTAAGACTTCCGTGATACATATTCTCATGAACTGGTTTGGTAAAAGTTCCTGTATTATCATGGATTTCTGTCATATCTATATTTATGGTTTTAATCACAGGTGGCATACAGTGACAATCACAATTGACGCTGATGCGGGAGAAGCTACTTGTTACATAGATGGTGGGTTTGATGGCTATCAGACTGGGCTACCTCTAAGTATTGGTAGTGCCATTTGGGAACAAGGAGCTGAAGTTTGGCTGGGTGTTAGGCCTCCTATAGATGTTGATGCATTTGGGAGATCAGACAGTGATGGTGTGGAATCGAAGATGCATATAATGGATGTTTTCCTTTGGGGGAAATGTTTAACTGAAGATGAGGCTGTTTCTTTGCATGCAGCCATTGGCATGGCTGACATAGACATGATTGATTTGTCTGATGACAACTGGCAGTGGACGGATTCACCCCCCAGAGTATGTGTCTCCGTACTGAATTCTGGCATGCTTTTTGCAGTTCGATGCTTATGGCGGCTAATGTTAAAGCTTATACTAATATTTGTTGATTCCTTTTATTTTTTTACCAGGTCGATGGTTGGGAAAGTGATCCTGCAGATGTTGATCTCTATGATAGGGATGATGTAGATTGGGATGGACAATATTCTAGTGGAAGGAAAAGACGTTCAGGTCGAGATTTCGTAATGAGTGTGGATTCCTTTGCTAGGAGATACAGGAAACCCAGGATGGAGACGCAAGAGGAGATAAATCAAAGAATGCGTTCAGTTGAGTTGGCTGTTAAAGATGCTCTTTCTGCACGTGGAGACAAGCAATTTACTGACCAGGAATTTCCTCCAAATGATCGCTCTTTATTCGTAGATGCACAAAACCCCCCTTCGAAATTACAGGTAGGGATTGTTTGATTTAAATTCTTTTCTTTCTAAGAGGTGATTTTTCTTTTCTGTTTCTGTTGTTGGTTAAACATCTTAGCTCCATTTTTTTTGTCAAACAGCTACTTTAAGTGATTGTTTTTGGATCAAAAATCCGCCTTCAAGTAGATAAAGTAAAGTTAACAACTTGATGGGCAGACTAACCTGTTGAGTTTGTCACAATATCAGGTTGTTTCTGAATGGATGAGACCTGACTCCATTGTGAAAGAGAATGGTGGTGATTCCCGTCCCTGCCTGTTCTCTGGGGCTGCAAATCCTTCAGATGTTTGCCAGGTTTGATCATTTACATTATCTGATATTTTATACTCCTGACCACAAGATATTTTTCTTGACTGTCTTGTATGCATATCATTCAGAATTATCACATAGATGAATTGTTGTATTGGTTTAACTTGTTTTGTAGGGGCGTTTGGGAGATTGTTGGTTCTTAAGCGCTGTTGCAGTTTTGACAGAGGTTTCACGAATATCAGAAGTGATCATTACTCCTGAATACAACGAGGAAGGGATCTACACTGTTCGTTTTTGTATACAGGTTGCTGCTTTGTTCTCTTCATTTTAGAATTGTGCAGGTTCTTCTATGATTTATGTATATTCAGTGGTTACTAATTTGATTGCTATCTGCTTGCAGGGTGAGTGGGTTCCTGTAGTTATCGATGACTGGATTCCATGTGAATCACCTGGTAAACCAGCCTTTGCGACTAGCAAAAAGCGAAATGAACTCTGGGTCTCCATAGTGGAGAAAGCATATGCCAAGCTCCATGGTTCTTATGAGGCACTGGAGGGGGGACTGGTCCAGGATGCTCTTGTCGACTTAACTGGAGGAGCTGGTGAGGAAATTGACTTGCGGAGTGCACAAGCACAAATAGATCTCGCAAGTGGCAGATTATGGTCTCAGTTGTTACGCTTTAAGCAAGAGGGGTTTTTACTTGGTGCTGGAAGTCCATCAGGATCTGATGTTCATGTATCTTCAAGTGGCATTGTGCAAGGGCATGCTTACTCTGTCTTACAGGTATGCCCTGTTGCTTTGGTTGCAATTGTATGATACTGAGTAGGGGAACATACATTAGCAATCTAAACTTAATGTCTCTCTTCAGGTGCGAGAGGTCGATGGGCACAGACTTGTTCAGATCCGAAATCCATGGGCCAATGAAGTTGAGTGGAATGGTCACTGGTCAGACTCATCCCCAGAGTGGACTGATAGGATGAAGCACAAGCTGAAGCATGTTCCACAGGTAGTTTCTTTCGTTTGGCACTTCTTTACGGCTTATTCGTTTGGTTTGTTGACTTCTCTTAGTCGATTAGGTACCTTGTTGTTTCAGAAACTAGTTAAAGATTTTCTTTTAGTGTTTACATGAAGATCCACACATAGACAAGACATAGTACTCACAAACACATACTTGGGCGTATATATATATATATGTAATTATGCTATGATTCGTGTCAGTAAAGTATATTGCATACTTATCCAGTTCATTCTGTTAAACAGTCGAAAGAAGGTATATTCTGGATGTCTTGGCAAGATTTCCAGATTCATTTCAGATCAATATATGTTTGTCGGGTTTACCCCCGTGAGATGCGCTACTCCGTACATGGCCAGTGGCGAGGTTATAGTGCCGGTGGCTGCCAAGATTATAGCTCATGGCATCAAAATCCACAATTCAGGCTGAGGGCTACAGGATCCGATGCATCTTTGCCAATTCATGTGTTCATCACCTTAACTCAGGTACATATCCCTTGATGGAAACTTTTTTCATCTAGAATTGTCATGTAATTATTATCCTCGGCTTATTCTCCCAATGTTAAACACAGGGCGTAGGTTTCTCAAGAACAACTCCTGGATTTCGTAACTACCAATCAAGCCATGATTCACAGTTGTTCTATATTGGAATGAGGATTCTTAAAACTCGTGGACATCGTGCTGCTTACAACATATTTCTTCATGAATCTGTTGGTGGAACAGACTATGTGAATTCCCGAGAGATATCATGCGAGATGGTTCTTGATCCTGATCCTAAGGGTTATACTATTGTCCCAACCACTATACACCCAGGGGAAGAAGCACCTTTTGTTCTTTCAGTCTTCACAAAAGCCTCCGTTATCCTTGAAGCTTTGTAGTACCAATAGCCGCCGGATGGCTCTCTCATGACCAACAAATGGCATGCCATGCAAATTTTTAAGTGCTTGTGTTCTTTAAGAGAACCAGACGACTTATGTGTCAATGTTAAGACTTGTTTGCCCACGATCACCACAACAGTAGAGAAGGTAAATTACTGAACTTTTCTGCAAGGATTTGCTCTTTTCTCGTCATATCTTTCCCTATTTCTCATTTAGACTTAATTCCCTTCTTAGCAGTGTCTGGCCTTCACATTATCAGGTGAATCTTCCACGTTTTGGGATAAAATGTTTCAGTAATTGTCCTAATCTGCACCGCAAAGAGCTGCTCAGTGGATAAATTGTAACGGAGAAAGCACTTTTCAGGCATGGCTCACCGGCGATATAACTGTATCTAGGGACACGCATCAAATGTATATTTGTAGGTATTGTAACGAGTACAGATTTATAAATGTCGAATAACTACTTGATAACTGAGGAAACAAGGAGAGGAATAGGAGACTTGTAAGTTGTAACTTATTAGGTAAAGGTTTGGTAATTGGTAGTGGTAGCTGCAGTTTTGGTTGGTGTGTTGTAATATTCAGACACTAATCTGTGTGCAGATTTCCTTTCCACTCTAATATATGAATTCTCTTTTTCTCTCTGTTTGAAATTCTTCATTACACTCTAGCTCATCCATTTCTAAATGGAGATTCTATAACTTGTCTACTTGACTTGTCTAGATGTAGAATCAACAATTAAAACAAAGAAAAGGTGAGAAAAGAGACCAATTAAGAAGACAGATTAGCTTCCAAAGCAAAATATCATCAAAATTACAAATGCCTCATAGTTAACCTGTAACGAAGAGAGGCCTCTCAAATTGTACTGAAAAAGCAGAACAAATTTTTTCTACCCCTCGCCAAAATCTTGACTATTTCTTTTAAGTTCTCTTGTTCAGCCATTCTTCACTCTGAATCACTTTCCATGCTCCCCATCGCCTTCAATCCTCTTGGCCTCTGCATCAAAATAAGGATGTATCACACATCTTTACCAGTACATGAACATATAACTCCTGCAACATAACCAGAGAGACAAAATCTGCTTACCTTCTTTGAAGTCTTCTTCTCTCTTACTTCATATCGCTCTTTGCACAGATCTGATAACCAAGCACCTGGACTCACCAGCTGCAAAAGACATAGTCATGAGATATATGAAAAGAGTTATGAAGAACATTAACAATAAGTTTATAAAGAGACTCACAAGTAATGTCTTCTGAACCAATTTTGCTCGTTTCTTAGGTCTTTGAGGAAGCTTGCAACCTTTCATAGCCAAGAAATCTTCTTCCTTCTCTTTATTAGACAAAGCTATAAACAACTTTGGCCAAACATGCTTCTTCGATTCTTTCACAGGTTCCTTCATAATTTTCCCACTCTCATCTATACCCATTGAACCTCTAGTTGTGTAATACCTATCTTCCTTGTCAGGTGACGCCACAAATGATCTCCTCACATTGACAAGAGAATCTGTAATCCTATCACCACAAAAACATAACATCATTTCACATCTAGAATTAGAAAACTTCTCACAGACAAACCATTTTTATACCACAATCAAACTTACTTGTTTGGTCGGTTAAGATGTCTAGAAGGCGAGCCTCTCTCAGAAGAGACAGCACGAGAGATGAGTTTACGTTTAGTCAAACAATTAGTTGATTTTCCATTAGTAAGACTTTGATCTTTCTTCACTTTCATACATCTAACTCTTTTTCTCTCTCCCCATTGCAACACAAAATCTGCCTCTGTTGTTCCATTTCCTCTTTGTCCCTTTACCTCCTCCATTACACAACAGTTTCTCTCTTAACCTACTTACACAACCAACAAAGAGATAAACTCAGACAGTGAAAACTCTTTTAAATATAGACCAAAAAAATCTAGAACAAACAGAAGGAGAATAGTTCCATTAACATCTCTGTCTACTATTACACAAGTTTCTGATTTCTAAAGGAACCACAGATTAACGAAAAGGAAAGAAATCCGAACTAATTGATAGAAACAAAAACACTCACTAACCACAAGATCTGCAACTTTAAATCAGCCACTAAGCTTCCAAAATCACCCTGAAAAACAGTAAAATAGAGCAAAACCTATAAATCAGATAAGTGTTTACTGCAGAACCGATTTTACATAGAACACAATCCACCATTGTGTATCTTCAACACATAAATACAAAGACAATAGCTTTACACAAAACCCATAAAGAAGAACTAGACAATAAGAAAACACTTACAAGAGTGAAACTTCACAGAAACTTCAACAAATTTATGGTAAAATGGAGGAGAAAAAAAAAGAAAAATTTGTTCTCTATTCTTCTCTTTTGAAATAGATAGATTCAAACTCTATAAAAACGATTAAGATTTATTTTTTCTGGGATTTTTAATATCTCGATGAGACCAGAAGATCGAACACTATCTATCTTCTTCAAACATTCACAGGAAATAAAAACTGCTTACCCTCTGGTCTTTACTGCGACACTCACTTTTTATTTATTTATTATACTTTTATTTTTTCCTTTTTTTGATAATAAAGGAAGAAAAAAAAACATTTTGAAACATTTTGTAATAAGATTAATAACAGCCGTTAGATAAGAACTGAGCAGAGATGTGAAGACTTTAGTCTGTTGTTGAGTTTGATAAAGAGAACTAGTTAAAGACAATAACGAATCATACAAAGACACGTGGATAACTGTTGTATATCGAGAACACGTTAGAACACTTTCACTGGATAATGGTCTGTCGAGAAAATCCGAAATTAGATTTTTTTGTGTTAAAGACTGTAAAAGATTTTGTCTCACGCGCCAATGACATCTTTATGACTTGACTTTTTCAAAGCTGCGCGTGGGATTAGATTTAAACTCTTTTTCAAAACTTTGGGCTTATTTAGAGGCTCAAGTATATTGGGCTAAGGGCTTACTATCAAGCCCAATAACTATGTTTGTATATTCTTCACAAATGAGGACACTCATATTTTGTACTTAGCTCATATTTTGTGTCTAGATTTCAAAACTCTTGTCAGGATTAGCATTTTCTTTTGGTTTAACTTAAACTTTTGTTAACCATCAATGTTCAATACAATACTTATCTTTTTGGGAAGAGATTTCAACCATATTACCAAAAAGAAGAGATTTTAACCATATTGGCTCCATTAAGTACAATCTTAGATAAATAATTTTTTTAGGAAAACAGAAATCTGAGCTATTTTATTTTCCACTCAATTTATGATGATTCTGAATGGAATATATTGTTTACCTATAGTGGGACTTTGAAGAGATGTAATGGTCAAATGGTTAAATTTGCCAACACAGTTGTGGTATATTAGATGAACAAAAAAGTTAGAATAGCGGTAATATGCTACTTGAGTTTGAGACTCTCCTTACATTTATATAAATACACTTTTAAGGATATTAACATGAATTTCTAGGTAAACTCGAACTCCAGACAGTGGTAATATACTATTTGAAATCGAACTACCTAAATTATACAAAAAATTGTTAAATTAAAAAAGTTTTGTTTAGCGGATTTGTTTTATTTTATACTTATAAAACTCTTAAAATAAAAGAACCTATTTATTTTTCTACTGATAAATGGAAAATAATACACAATATATACTTGTTAGCATATATTATAAAGTTTTGTTTAATACAATTATGGCTGTATGCATATTTTTCTGAGGTTCCCAACACAACAGCTAGTTGTTTCTTATTGGGGTCAGATACATTTATTTATATTCAATACTTTATTCTTTAATAATTTGTTCTAAAAACAGTAAAAGGGAGGCAAAATAAAGTTTCATAGAACAAAGTAAATTTGAATCTCACCAACGTTCCACTATATATCTCTTTAGTTCCAACTTGGAATTCACTTCACTACGCACTGGTCTCCAACTTTAATTTAAAATGAACATAAGACAATAAACAAATCATTTTATTTTTGAAATGCAAAAAATAGATAAAAAAAACAAACAAAAGAGTTTATGACCTTCTAAAAATAATATTTCATGTCATTTTTATTTTTTTTATGATTTTATAGATTTTATATGTTTTAGAAAAATAACTCATTTTTTACAATTTGTGAGTTATAGCCATCTAAAAATAATATTTCACATAATTTTTTATTACTTGTAGGAGATTATAGATTCTGCATATTTTTACAAAATAACTCATTTTCTTGTAAATTTGTGGGTTATAACCTTGTAAATATAATATTTTATGTTATTGTTGATATTTTTATGATTTAATAAATTTCACATGTTTTGGAAAAATAACAATTTTTTCTATAAATTTGTGAGTTATAACCTTCTAAAAATAACATTTCACATCATTTCTAATTACTTATAAAAGATTATAGATTTTACATGTTTTTACTAAATAACTCATTTTCTTGCAAATATGTGGGTTATAACTTTCTAAAAATAATATTTCATGTCATTTTTGATATTTTTATGATTTTATAGATCTTACATATTTTTTAAAAATAACTCATTTTCTTCAAATTTGTAAATTATAGCCTTCTAAAAATAACATTTCACATCATTTTTGATTACTTGCACGAGATTATAGATTTCAAATGTTTTTACTAAATAACTCATTTTCTTGCAAATTCGTGGGTTATAGCCTTCTAAAATTAATATTTCATGTCATTGTTGATATTTTTATGATTTTATAGATTTCACATGTTTAAAAAAAACTCATTTTCTACAAATTTGTGAGTAATAGCCTTGTAAAAATAACATTTCACATCATTTTTAATTACTTGTAAGAGATTATAGATTTTGCATGTTTTTACTAAATAACACATTTTCTTGCAAAAGCGTGGGTTATAACCTTCTAAAAATAATATTTCATGTCATTTGTGATATTTTTATGATTTTATAGATGTTACATGTTTTGGAAAAATAACTCATTTTCTTTAAATTTGTGAGTTATAGCCTTCAAAAAGCTACATTTCACACCATTTTTGATTACTTGTACGAGATTATAGAGTTTGCATGTTTTTACTAAATAACTCATTTTCTTTCAAATTCGTGGGTTATAACCTTCTAAAAATATTATTTCATGTCATTGTTGATATTTTTACGATTTTATAGATTTCACATATTTTGGAACATTAACTCATTTTTTACAAATTTGTGAGTAATAGCCTTCTAAAAATAATATTTCACATAATTTTTGATTACTTGTAAGAGATTATAAATTTTGCATGTTTTACTAAATATTTCATTTTCTTGCAAATTCATGACTTATAACCTTGTAAAAATAATATTTCTCGTCATTTGTGATATTTTTAAGATTTTATAGATTTTACATGTTATGGAAAAATAACTCATTTTCTTCAAATTTGTGAGTTATAGCCTTCTAAAAATAACATTTCAAATCATTTTTGATTACTTGTAGGAGATTATAGAGTTTGTATGTTTTTACTAAATAACTCATTTTCTTTCAAATTCGTGGGTTATAACCTTGTAAATATAATATTTTATGTCATTTATGATATTTTTATGATTTTATGGATTTTACATGTTTTGGAAAAATAACTCATTTTTTCAAATTTGTGAGTTATAGCCTTCTAAAATTAACATGTCACACCATTTTGATTACATGTACGACATTATAGAGTTTGCATGTTTTTAATAAATAACTCATTTTCTTCAAATTTGTGGGTTATAACCTCTAAAAATAATACTTCACGTCATTGTTGATATTTTTATGACTTTATAGATTTTACTTGTTTTGGAAAATTACCTCATTTTCTTCAAATTTGTGAGTTATAGCCTTCTAAAAATAACATTTCACATCATTTTTGATTACTTTTAAGAGATTATAGAGTTTGCATGTTTTTACTAAATAACACATTTTCTTGCAAATTCGTGGGTTATAACCTTCTAAAAATAATATTTCATGTCATTTTTGATTACTTGTAAGAGATTATAGAGTTTGCATGTTTTTACTAAATAACACATTTTTTGCAAATTTGTGGGTTCTAACCTTCTAAAAATAATATTTTATTTCTTTTTTCATATTTTTATGATTTTATAGATTTTCACATGTTTTGGAAAAATAACTCTTTTTCACATTTGTGAGTTATAGCCTTCTAAAAGTAGCATGTCACACCATTTTCATTACTTGTACGACATTATAGAGTTTGCATGTTTTTACAAAATAAATCATTTTCTTGCAAATTCGTGGGTTATAACCTTCTAAAAATAATATGTCATGTCATTTTTGATTACTTGTAAGAAATTATAGAGTTTGCATGTTTTTACTAAATAACTCATTTTCTAGCAAATTCGTGGGTTATAACCTTCTAAAAATAATATTTTATGTCATTTGTGATATTTTTATGATTTTATATATTTTACTTGTTTAGGAAAAATACCTCATTTTCTTCAAATTTGTGAGTAATAGCCTTCTAAAAATAACATTTCATATCATTTTTGATTACTTGTAAGAGATTCTAAATAATGCATGTTTTTACTGAATATTTCATTTTCTTGCAAATTCGTGGGTTATAACCTTCTAAAAATAATATTTCATGTCATTTTTGATATTTTTATGATTTTATAGATTTCACATGTTTTGGAAAAATAACTCATTTTTCTACAAATTTGTGAGTTATAGCCTTCTAAAAATAACATTTCACATCATTTTTGATTACTTGTAGGAGATTATAGATTTTGCATGTTTTTACTAAATAACTCATTTTCTTGCAAATTCGTGGGTTATAACCTTCTAAAAATAATATTTCATGTCATTTTTGATATTTTTATGATTTTATAGATTTCACATGTTTTGGAAAAATAACTCATTTTTCTACAAATTTGTGAGTTATAGCCTTCTAAAAATAACATTTCACATCATTTTTGATTACTTGTAGGAGATTATAGATTTTGCATGTTTTTACTAAATAACTCATTTTCTTGCAAATTCGTGGGTTATAACCTTCTAAAAATAATATTTCATGTCATTTTTGATATTTTTATGATTTTATAGATTTCACATGTTTTGGAAAAATAACTCATTTTTCTACAAATTTGTGAGTTATAGCCTTCTAAAAATAACATTTCACATCACTTCTGATTATTTCTTTGAAAATATAGATTTTGCATGTTTTTACTAAATAAATCATTTTCTTGCAAAATCGTGGGTTATAAACTTCTAAAAATAATATTTCATGTCATTTGTGATATTTTTATGATTTTATAGATTTTACATGTTTTGGAAAAATAACTCATTTTATTCAAATTTGTGAGTTATGGCCTTCTAAAAATAACATTTCACATCATTTTTGA